>BGPR01002953.1:40949-154368 GCA_013235015.1 Araneus ventricosus
AAGTCAGTAAAAAATAATTAATTCCTTATCTAATCCAAGAAGAGGTTGATCCCGGGTGGAAGTTGGTGGAAAAGTTGGGTGGAATTTGTGGCGGGAGGGAACTGGTGGCTGAGTTGGTGGCTCCCCCTCTCCCGGTGGCATATGGGCTCTGATTGGACAAGCAAATCTGACGCCACTCTTCTGCACATCGCATGAACAGTGAGACATTCGTATCTTGTTTATAGTTCTTAAAACTCTAAAACAAATTTTTTCTCCAAGATATTGTCTGAATTTGTTTTCAAAAGGGGAATCTTTCTTCTTCTTGATTTAATGTTGTTAGATTTGCTTTAAATTCTTTCTTTGTGAATATATTGTCATGTATTTTTTTTTTTGCCCCTTTTGAATATAGTCATGTTATAAAAATGTGTAACAGATGGCAGCACGTTAGCTTGCACATTTATAGTAATAACTAATACATTTATAGTTAATTCCTCTAATATTTTTTTCTCTTTATACTCGTTCGAAAACTGCTTTGAAAATTCTTTCTAAATTTTACTTCAAAATTTAATTTCAATAACTTTTTACAAAACTCAATGTTGGTTAAAAAATACTAAATTTTGCTTGAATAATTGAAATACGATTTTCAACCTTTTACTGAAATAAGACAAGTTTTTTTTAACAACCTTCCTTTTTCATAAGTCGTAATCGAGTGTCATAATAAAAGGTTGGTTCAATTTACTTTTTTAACTCCTGTTAGAAAATCTTGATGAGCACTCCTATTAGAGATCTTGATAATTTTTATTCATCTTAACCAAGTAAACAATATTTAAAACACACGTTTTATTTTTAACCATTTGCAAATATTGCAGTTGGTAATATTTTTTTATCTGTTGCTGTATTAATGAGACAGTGAAACCATACTAAGTATTTCGTTTGCATGAGTTTGTGAGAAAGTCAAGAGAATTCATAATTAACCATTATTGAAAATGAAATGAAATGAGATAAAATAAATGTACTTAAAATTATTTTGAGCAAAAGTCTTTTAAAGGTCATGTTAGAAATTACACTGCTAGAATTGTGTGAACATAAATCTAATATTCATAAATTTCCATAGGCAAATTGAGATTTGCAATAATAACAGATTTGTCTTGCTGGTTTATGACAGAAAGATATCTTAATTACATTTTAAAATATTGAGTTCTTGATGCCGAATTCAGTATATCAAACTAATAATTCAGCTATTTGATTTCCAACACTAAAATAACAACAACATTACTAATATAATAGTCCAGATCTGTCTCTCGGTAACGCTCTGATGTCACCAACAATAAAACTCGCGCCATAGCACTGTGAGACGTTAAACTGCATTATTTCATTGTTAGAGAACCTAAATTTCAGTAATTTTGAATTTAAAAGGGTAATTGTCGTCCTAATTTCAAATTTAATAACTCTAAAATAGTGAAATTAAATTCGCTATCGATTGATATAAAAATTTATCTCGCTGTGATCAATAGTTCACGAGAAATTTTAAATCATATTCATCATATATTTTAAATTAATTTCCGTTTTTTAATAGAAAATAATAAATCACGTCAGTGGTATATCATGCGCGTGATATAGTTTGGACGCCACGTTGCATCTGATTATTTATTGCAATCGTGATGATATAAATTTGATAATATTTTTTGGCACCGTTTGACAAGCAGAGAAGTGCTTTGTTTTGATTAGAATTTCGAAACAGTATTCCTTTGAAATTTCAACTTTTGACTTGCGTTTGACAAGTTGAGAATTTCATGGTTATTGAATTATAATAAAATTGTTAAACAACGAAAACTACTTCACACGGAATGTTGTTTACCAAGAGGTTTTTTGAATAAAGAAATAAGTAAATAAAAAAATATTTCCTTTCATAAAACATATGTTTATTTTATTTGTTTTCTATCAATGCTAAACATTTATCTAGCATATATATCTATTTAAACACGTCAAATTTGACGGGAAATCTCTCGAATGAAGCGGCAATTTGCACCCGTCATACCATGACGGTTGATTTCTAGTTTCTAAAATATCCTTATATATCATACAACTTCTGACTCATAAACTGAAATAGCTCAATTATGTGTGGATTTGATTATTGTTTGTATAAAACAATTAAATCCTTCCTATTTTCAGACATTCTGCTCTATCATGATTCTAAATTTTTTGACAACATTCCATATCATGTTATTTTGTGTTATTTTTATGTTTTGAGGTTTACCTTGCTATCTCAAATTTTTTTCTTATTTTGAGGTATCGAAAATATACTACTGTAATACAATGTATTAATTCATAAGTATGGAATGTGGAATGGATGCAATGGAATTGGAATTTTTAATGGAATGGAATTTTGGATGGATTTTTTTAATGGAATTTTTTTTTTTAAATTTGAAAAAATATTTGGTATTTTAAATAAAAATTTCTTTGTTCACATATTATTCCTAGTTCTCATGTGTTTTACTACATTGCTTTTTGTCTATTCTCGGTGTAAAATTGTTTTTTGTATTAATTTTTTTAAAATGATTATTGAAGCTTTTTATTCACATTTTTATTTCAAAAACTCAATATTTTAAAATTTAATTAAGATATCTTTCTGTCATAAATCAGCAAGACAAATCTGTTATTATTGCAAATCTCAATTTGCCTATGGAAATTTATGAAAGTTAGATCTATGTTCACACAATTTTAGCAGTGTAATTTCTAACATGACCTTTACAAGACTTTTGCTCAAAACAACTTTAAATAAATTTATTTTATCTCATTTAATTTCATTTTCAATAATGGTTAATTATGTATTCTCTTGACTTTCTCACAAACTCATACAAACGAAATACTTAGTATGATTTCACTGTCTCATTAATGCAGTAACAGATAAAAAAATATTACCAACTGCAATATTTGCAAATGGTTAAAAATAAAACGTGTGTTTTAAATATTGTTTACTTGGTTAAGATGAATAAAAATTATCAAAATCTCTAATAGGAGTGCTCATCAAGATTTTCTAACAGGAGTTAAAAAAGTAAATTGAACCAACCTTTTTTTTATGACACTCTATTACGACTTATGTAAAAGGAAGGTTGTTAAAAAAACTTGTCTTATTTCAGTAGAAGGTTGAAAATCGTATTTCAATGATTCAAGCAAAATTTAATATTTTTTAACCAACATTGAGTTTCGTAAAAAGTTATTAAAATTAAATTTTGAAGTAAAATTTAGAAAGAATTTTCAAAGCAGTTTTAGAACGAGTACAAAGAGAAAAACATATTAGAGGAATTAACCATAAATGTATTAGCTATTACTATAAATGTGCAAGCTACCGTGCTGCCATCTGTTATACATTTTTATAACATGACTATATTCAAAAGGGGCAAATATATATATATATACATACATGACAATATATTCACAAAGAAAGAATTTAAAGCAAATCGAACGCCATTAAATCAAGAAGAAAGATTCCCCTTTTGAAAACAAATTCAGGCAATATCTTGGAGAAAAAAATAGTTTTTAGAGTTTTAAGAACTATAAACAAGATACGAATGTCTCACTGTTGATGCGATGTGCAGAAGAGTGACGTTAGATTCGGTTGTCCAATCAGAGCCCTGCAAAGTTACAATGGTGCTCTACTGGAGTACAGTATGGCTATATGCCTCCCGGTGTCCGTGAACCGCCCGTTTTTAACTACTATTGTATGTTCTCGGATTCTGAAACCCTCAGCATTTTTGCGCATGCGCCAAGCGGAGTTATTTCCACCAAAATAGAGGGAAAGTGAAAAATGAAAGGGTAGATGTTTGCATTTCACTTAGCATGGCCTAACAAAGAACTCCTGAAATATGCTTATCTTACTCATTGCCTGTCACCCCTTTCCGGAGTAATATTGTCCAAATTGCTAGTCTTTTATATTGAAATGATCAGTATCTGAATATGTTTTTTTGCATTACTTATTTCTGATAAATGTTTAGCTTGTGAAATATAAATTTGTTATTCTTTGATTGTTTTGATTTTACAAGAAACATGATTATATTTAATTAACATTTATTTTTCTGCTATGAAATAGTTTTCGTTAATATTTCAAATGCTGTGTTATTTATTTTTCTTTGGAAGTGCTTTATGCTATACAGTTCACATTTCTAAAGTTTTGGAATCTATTAACAGAATTAGAAATTGTTCCATTGAATCATTCTTTTTATATAGATATGCCTCAAAATTCTGCATCAAACAAACTGCGTTTCACTTTTCTCCGATTTGGTTAAGGGACAATGAAATTCATTACCTGGCGTTGTTTATAATAATTTTGATTATTTTATCTGTTGTCATAAAGTTCGAGTTAATAATCCTTTTGCATCATGATTTATATTCACTGGTATTCGTTTCTTTTGAAGTATCAAAGATTCTAAGTTTAATTAACATTTACAGCAACATTTCTATAATAATGTAAAACATTTTAATTGAATCATTTCAGTGCCTGGATCAAAAAGTGCAATTTGTATCCATATGATGACCACTATGACAAGTATTCTGCAGTTCAAGATCCAAAATTGTATATCGCTGTAAAAGCAGTCGAACGATATAGACGGGAATTATTAACGGTAATTTATTTATTTCTTCTCCGCTTATATTCTCGAAACCATTAATCTAGGCTTATTCTTTCTATTTTGCGATCTAAGTTTATGTTTAATAGATAATAGCTAATTTTCTTATACTTAGTGTGTAAGCTGCTCTTTAAAAGAAAAAAAGGATATTGGAAATCGTGTATGTTATGTTAATTACTTATCTTATTCTTAAAATTAATTGAAAAAAAATGCAAACTATTATGTTGATTGAGTTCCTTCAATTAATCATTTGAGAACATAATTCAAAGAAGGGATATCTTTTATTGTCAAGAAGAATGGGTTGAACACATTGAAGTATTTTCAAAAGTCTTTTTAATAAGATAAAGTTAACCAAGTATTTCCTGTAATAGTTATAACCGGTGGTTTCACGGTTGCCGAAAAAAGAATCTATTAAGTTTTAATTCATTTTGCTGATATTGAATAAACATTTTACATTTAGAAATTAATTAGGTTTGTGAATATTCATAGTCACTGCTGTATTAACCGAATATTGAAAACGATGCAATATCTATATTCTCAGCTTTGGTTTTTGTGAACGATATATTTCTCATTTGGGATAAAATACAAACGCTGCATTAAAATTAAGTAAACATTTCACAATCACTGCTACAATCTCCTCCACTACTGTATAAAAACTAAGAGAGAACTGCTAACTAAATATTATACAGAGTTGTAAATTTTATTAAACTGAATGTATGCATTAAATATTTCACTTGAAACTTTTGATTTACCTTATCGATACAAGAGTTTGAAACTAATTTAACTGCGGTTTTTAAAATTATTTTTATACTTATTTTTCTTAATTAAAAATGCAAGTACATTCCAGTACCAGAAAAACTGGTACAACAGTCTCATAATTGATTAGCTCACCACTAGAGCGAATGAAAGCAAAAATACAATAAGGCATGTATTTCACGAACTTCTGGAAATATACCACAAGCAATGTATAACATACTACCTGCAGGCCTTTCAGAATTAGAGTGAATTTCGATTACTCGGATTTCTCTGTTCGATAGCGCGTTGCATGCCCTTCCAAATCTGCACTATCACATTCAGATCTGGGGACTTGAGTAAAGGCCACTGTAGCCTAGTGGTAAGGTGTCCACTAGGTCACGCGTCGTAAAAGCGTGTAAGGTCGTGCGGCGCACGACGGTGCCGAGTCAAATAGGCGCCGCACAGTGGAGTATTTGCCGTAAAATCCTGGCCAAAAATACTGTTCATCCTTTTTAAAGTTAAAATCATTGCTGTGGACTTTTGATTTATATTATATTAATAAATACACTTAAATAATCTCATAAACAAAGAAAAGAATGTTTTTTTTTAAATAAATATAAAATACAAAGTTTACTTAACTCTTTACTGCTTAAAAGAGGAAAGTAAATGTTGATAGATTTGTTTTACTTTTTTGTAATTTTTAATTAAATAGGTTAATGTTATATTATCTATAACATTTTAGTTATTGATATAAATATATTTTATATATATAGAATTTGCCAAATTTGAGGCATTACAATATATATATATAAAAGAAAACATAGAAAGAAAACATTAAAAACACGTTGTAAAAGAAAAACCAAAATAATAATAAAAAGGAACAAACTGCATTTGTGAAGTTTTTTCCTTATATTTAAATCATTTATAGAATCTATTTTTCTCGCATTTGTTTCTGGTTTTGTTTGTGTTTGTATATATATGCATGTTTCCAGTTCATAGGATAAAATAACGGTTTTAATGTTATTCCTTAGAGCTCTGTTCTTCGTTTTCATCATTCTCGCTTGGATGTTTATATAAAGACCGCCCTCAGACGTTTCTTGAAGTTGTAGTGTTTCGCTAATAGAAAGTATCTCGCTTGGTCTTTGTCTAGCCCAGATCATAAATGAATAACTGCTTAAAAGAAACATATTCAGAACATCTATGTTGAAACTTCTCTATTGAACTTTCTGGAGTAATTCGAACGGTACAACCTAAGGTATTTGTTTCTGGCCTTGGTAGCTTCTTGTGACAGCTGGCTAATATGTCTTTCTCCACTTGCTGAATTACAGTGACCTCAAGTATTAAAACTTTGTACATTTTTGGAGTCATAGGTCCATGTAGATCTTGTTTCATCAGCATATACTTAAACTTTTTACATCAATGTCATACCCATTTATTATATCTTTCAATATCACTATCAACCTTTTAATCAATTCTACATTTACTGCAGTGATTCGTGAAGCAATCTAAGAAGAATTCTAGATCTGAAAAAATCTCATCATTTGATGTTCGAAAGCATTGCTTTGAATTGTAAAGAAGCAGTCCCAGTTCCCCTTTGAACTTTCTTAAGATGTTCTTCTTAATGCCTCCTACAATTATTTTCTCTTCTTAATTCTCGCCTGTCATTTATGCTTTGGCATTCTGTATGATAAGTGAAGTTCTGACTTAAAGAATTGTATGCGTGTATGTAAAGTTGACAGACAAAATTTATAAGTAACTTGGTTTTCTAGAAATCTCTTATGTAATTTATTAAAGTCTTATGATGTTGCACCTAATTGTAGATGTTGTCCCTGTTGCAGTATTGCAGGCTCTTCCATCGCCCATTGTCAGTAGCACAGAGTATTTAATCTTTCACTCTCTACTTTCAGTTGGTACTTCTGTAATGTACTGAATTTCTTCGTTTATAATATCTGATATTTCATGTTTAAAGTGCACGCAGTTTGGTCTAGTAATCTAACAGTACGGTAATCATGAACGGAAACACCGATCAGGTTAGGCATGAGGAGTGCACTGCAGGACTGAACACTGGCACTGTGGACGAACTCCCCCTGTCATACGCCGACAACTTCCCCATTACAGGGTTACAACCCGCCAACATCGGAGATGGACCCTAAGAAGTAGTAAACTCACTTTATGTCAAAAAATGTCATAATAATGTCATGAAAATAAAAAAAGGTATTTTATAAAAAAAAATTATATAAAAAAATGGCACAAATATGCGCAAGATTTTATCTTTGAAATTGGTCTCAGTATTATAAATATTATGTCTATACTTTGAAATAGGCCCGGCAAAGCCCGGCTCACCTTTAAAAAGCTTTCACAATGTATAAATTAGAGCTAAAAAGGCATAAAAATTAACTTTTTTTTTAACTTTTGAAATTTTTTATTATGTGAAAAATAAATATATTCGAACGAATATCTAATTTTAAACAAAGGTCTTACCTTTATTTAACATATAAAAATTATTTAACTTTAAACCATCAGTTTATATAGCCACAAAAAAAATATATTTAAACGTTACAGTAAAGCTGAAATGTGATAAAAACTACGTTCACTAATGAAGAAATTTGTTTTTCAACTGAGGCTAGGAGCTAAAGGATATGACTCATGTTCCTGAAATGAACGTCGATCGACGTACCAATTAGTCAACTATTATAAAATACCATTTTTACAGTTGTTGAGTACATTTCAAATTTTGGACTTTTGGCCAGGATTTTGGTACAAATACTCCACTGTGCGTCGCTCAAGTGTTAACCATAAGCCATTAGGTTAAGTTAGATCAAGAATTACCATAAGACATTTTCCTCAATATCACCACTGCATAAAGGCGCTCATTAGACATTTGCACGACGTCGCTGATTAGGCTTGGCGCGAGACTGAAGGTGTCGGCATCGGAGCCGAAGGGTTCCAGGTTCGAAATCCGATTCCACTGAAGATCCGTCGTGTATTGGGCCTGTTGCATGTCAAATCCTGCTTAGAGGGTCAGACGTTCTCCCTCTGGTCTGGTGTGGAGCGGAAGTTTGGAGAAGGGGTGCCAGCTCAGGTGTCATCTGACCGCGGTTCAAAATTAGGAGGTCTGTCCCAAAATAGCTCTCGAGTTGCTTCAAGACGGGACATTAATATAGCTAAACTAACTGGGGACTTGGGTAGAATGGAAATACTCCAAAATCAAACATTCCTCTAACCATAATGTGGCGTCCCTACACTTGTGTGGAGATATACTGTCCTATTGGAACCGGTCCGATCCATAAACATGAATGCAGGATATGAACGAATGCACCTCGTCAGGAACTATGCATTCATACCAGTAGCCATTCATAGACGTTTGTCGGTTTGCCTGAGTTTTCAATGATTTCCGTCTAAACAAATCCCATACCATTACGGACACCCCATCTACCGAGACAGTTCCCTGTTGAAAGGCTGGATCAATAGCTTCATGGTATTTACACCACGCACAAATCCTTTCATCTGCCCGATATAGTTGGAAACGCATCTAGTCAACCCACGCTACTTGTTTCCATGAATCAAGTATCCTGTGTATGTTTTCCCGTGGCCAGGTCAGACACATAGCTCTTGTGCAGCCAGTCATCAAAGGGACTTCAGCATGACTGCAGTTGGCCATCGGTTTTTAAATTCCACATACCGCACGATGTGTTGCCCAGTCCTGATGCTGATGCTTTTTGAAACTCTATTATTGAATTCCAATTTTATATGTGAAAGAGTTGCACGCCTATCATGTGAAATGATACTTGTCAGTCGACGATAGTCTCGTTCACACAACGTCTTTTTACGGTCACACTGGTGTCGTGAGTTTGAGGTGTTGCCGGAATTTTTACACTTATACTATAATTGCATTGTTGCATAAAAATCTGAACTTGATATCTACTTCCGAAATACTATGACCCATCTAAAGAACGCCAACCATGAAAAGGTATCGAAAATTGTCTAAATCATAATTACGTGCCATTGTCACCTGTGAACATCGCTGATAGGAATGTTTATCGATTTATATACTCTCTGCCGGACTCGGCAGAGATTGCGCATAGGGACTTTGTTATGTATTTTGCATATTTGCTTTGTGCCAGTTTTTCTGCACTTGAGTGGACTCGACACATTTCATTATTCGCATTAAATTATATGTTAATGAATTCATTTGAGTTGGATTTTTTAAAAGTTTTGAAAATTCATACGTTATTTGCATAGTTGAGTAGATTATTGGTGATTCATATAGAAGTTTTCTACTTTTGTTAGAAATTCTTAAATTTTAATTTTTTTCGAAAGATCTTCCTAAACTGTGTTAGCTTGTTTCATAAAAATGTTTATCTTTCAATTTCAGGATGTAATGTATAACGAGCATTCAAACGAAGACCTGCAGGAAAACACGAGAAAACTTTGGCTCGTAAATTTTTCAAACGAGGCTATAGAAGAAGTTGAGAATGAAAAGAAGCGTCAGGTATGTGAAATAAATGCATTTCTTTCTTCTTTTTTTGTGCATTTAGCTTTATTTACAGTATAAAATATACACTGCTAAAAAAAATAAGGGTCATACTATTTACGCAACATTATTCTGATCGAGCGTGCAAACTCTAATTAAAATCTACTGAATTGGTATGTAGCGCTGCAAAGGCATTGTCAAAAGAAAATTTTTTATGCGAAATGGCACCAATGACGTCAAAATACGTAATTTTCAGAACTGTAGAAAATAGTTATTAGATTGGGAATCCAGGGTTATGCTGTTTGCATTGTGCAACACTAGGTTGGGCGAAATTCAAATTGCAGAACGATTTCGAGCAATGTCTGGACATCATGATCTACCAGAATCAATTGCTTGAGAAACAATTGGTGAACTGGGAAAGGGTGTATCACAAAGATAAGTGGAAAATATTTCTAGTGTGTTCTCAAAGTGTAATTTGTTAACTCTGAAACCGATTCTGAACTACTGGAGATGTTCGGAGAAGGTTAGGTGATTATCGTTCATTAGGCAACAACATGAGCCGAAGATCGTTATTTGTCCATAGGAGCCCATCGAAACAGATTAAGAAATATCATTTATCTACAAGGGGAGCTTTTCTGGTGTTCACATGTGTTGACACAAACTGTACGGAATTTCCTTCATCAGTATGGTTTGAGCGCATGTAGACCTTTTGACCTCGTAAGACATCATAAGGATAGGAGAAACTAGGCGCATGAACATCGCAGTTGAATTAGAACAAAGTAGCGTCAAATTTTCTTCCAAAATTCTTTTTGTAGCCAATTAATCGTCGTGTCTCCATATAAAGAGAACACGACATGAGAAATATTCCCAATTTTTACGCGAAAGTTCAAGAAGTTGGGACGAGGGACTGATCGTTTGGACAGTTATAAGTACAGGTATACGTAAGAATCTGTGTAACATCCGGAATGGCAATTTTAATGGCAAAAAATTTTGGCATGATATTCTTGAACCTTTATTTTTACTGTATGCTGGCGGAGATACGGTCTTGTTAATGGAAGAAAACGCTCGATGTTACAGAGCTCGTCTTGTGGCAGACTAGCTTTAGAAGTTTGGTATCGAGCAGGGTATTTGGAGTGTCCATCACATTCACCGATCGTAAGACAATAGAGCATGCATGGGATGCTCTAGAGAGAAGGGTTGGTCTTCTCTGAAATTCCGATAGCTAGTGGGAAAAATTATCTCAGTATCTACCGGATCACCTTGCAGATACCATGCCAAGCCGATGTTCAGCCGTTTAAGCTGTATGGGGAAGCCTTACACCTTATTAATAACGCATGAAATCCTCATAAAAACATTTTGTTTTAATTTTATTCCAAATATTAAAACTTTCGAAATCTCCACCAATGCTCGACTCATCCTTTTATCTATTAAACAAAATAAAATAATTTTGTAAGCCAAATTTTCTAGTATATCATGCGTTTGCAGGACTACATAGAAACATCCATTCTATTTTTTATCACAAAAGATAAATGGTGAGTGATCCTTTAATTTTTTTCAGTAGTGTATATTTATTATAATAGAGTTTGTGATTGCCGGATAAAGTTAGATGGTTTTTATTTTTCATAATTCACTTAACATTTAAAATCTGAAAACATCTTTCTTGAGAGATGAAATAAGAAAAATCTGATGTCAGAGATGAAAATAGTCCAGTCAACGAAGACTAAAAATCGATGTTAAGAAAAAAAAAATGGTGTAGTTTTGAAATTTGGCACAGTTGTTGGGGGTAGTGTCCTAAACGACATACTAAAAGTGGGGGATGCGCGGAGGGTACAGGGGTTTAAAGGGGGCGTATTCAGTTTTTCTTAAATATCTCGAAAACTATTGGTTTTAACGAAAAATACTTAATTACAAAATTAAACTGTATAAAATTTCTCACAAAAAAAGTCCTACGTTTTTTTTGTAGCACCAAGAGTTTAGAAGATACAAGGGGATTTAAAAGTGAATATTTCTTGAATTCCTTATTTTAATGGTTAAATCAATTAAAAGTGATGAATTAACAACCCGCAGAAAAACCTCATGCCTTTATAATAATTATACAAAGGGTACTTTGCATGTGTCGGAGCGGTGTGTGTGTGTGTGTGTGGGGGTGCTTACAAATCTATTTGATGAACAATCATGCTCCCTTCCTCCCCTCACATCCGTTTCTTTTCACAAGTTTTCTTCTACTCGCAGTCCAGTCAAAGAATTGCAAATTTTAAAAAAAGGTGTAGTTTTGAAATTTGGCACATTTATTGGGTAGAGTGCCCTAAATGACATACTAAAAGTTCCCGCTGGTGGGGGGACGGGGGGTTCAAGGGGGGGATTCCTCATTTTTCTTAAATATCTCGAAAACTATGGGTTTCAGCGAAAGAAAACTTAACAAAAAATTAAATATTATTAAATTTCCTACAAAAATAGTCCTACATATTTTTGGTATGATGAATAGTTTAGAATATATAGCGGTATGAAAAAGAGCATAATTACAATAACTGATCGAAAATGCTAGTTTTATTTTTAAGAAAGTTTTTATTTCAAAATGGCGGCTATCTTTTACAATATATCTATAACATATTATATATTATATACGTACCTACATAAAATTATGCATCACCCATTTTTATTCTTGTTCGTAATCAAATTTCATCATATTTTTCTACTTTTTGATCAAGTTTGAACTCCTCCTCTTCTTCTACAGGGGCACCATTAGTGTAGGTACCATGGCAGGTGCTACAAACAGAAACACATTGCTAAACGAGTTTTGATCGGCCGCTCCTTTGGTTGGAGAAATTGAGGAGAGATCAGCTTTGATCTTGGTTGATGATTTGAGAAATGCTGTATATTTATGGTTATTCAAATTATGTCCATTAGCATATTCATAGCATTAGCATTCATATAGCAGGGGGCTTTGTATATGGCTAGGAACATCTTCTTACAGGCTTGTGAGATAGCATCTGGTGTTCATGAGGGGTTATAAAAGATGTCAGCAACATTTTTCATCTGGCTCAGTTGATTTTTGAACAATGTAACTATAATGCGTTGCTTTTTCTATAAATAGCTGATGTTATGTCGCAGTCACCGAATGCATGGAGAAGGAGAATGGTTTTGGGGAAAGAAAGTTCTTTTTGGAGCTAACTTGTAGAAAATAATTTATCTTCAACTTTTCCCTTGCCAGGCTTTATAAAATAAATGTTACTTTCTGGTGGTGCCAAAGTAACATGACTAGGTCTACGTCTTGCCGTGCTATAGCAACAATGGAATGAGAAGTTGCTTTCTGTAACCCACATGTCACAATATAAGTATCAGCATCTCCTGTAGCGATTCTCGTTTCAATTTCTTTTAGCCTTCACTTTTTGTGTTAGTAATTGAATAAGCTTGGTCTTATTCCTTCCATTGGCAAGAAAAAGTTCCTGTTGAACTGTGACAGGCTGGTTACGAGCTTTGAAGTTAAACTCAGCACAGATATGTAGATTTAGATTATACTATCTAAATACACTCATTTGGAGCGTTAACAGAAGCAAAAGACTGAGTAGAAGGGATCTTGTGGCGGGAACGGACGTGAGGGGAGGCAGGGAGAACGACTATTCACTAAATAAGTTTGTCGCCCCGACACCACCACTACTCTCGACACATACACCTTGTATAATTATTATATAGGCATGAGGGTTTTCCGAGTGTTGCTTCTTCAGCAATTTTAATTGATTTTACCATTACAATAAGGAATTTTAGAAATATTCACTTTTAAATCCCCCTGTATCTTCTAAAGTATTGATGCTACAAAAAAAAATGTAGGACTCTTTTTGTGGGAATATTCATGCAGTTTAATTTTGTTACTAAGTGCGTTTCGTTAGAACCCATAGTTTTCGATATATTTAAAAAAAATGAAAAAGCCCCTCTTTTAACCCCTCTGTACCCCCGCACATCCCCCACCGGCAGGGACTTTTAGTATGTCGTTTAGGGCACTATCCCTAGCAACTGTGCCAAATTTCAAAACACCATTTTTCCCCCCATTTTTCCTTCGTTGACTGGACTAAATCATTAGATTGTTATTTCGAGCTTCAGTGCTTTATTTACAATATAAAATATAGATTTAATTATAGTAAAGTTTATGTAATTGGTGGATAATTTTGGCATTTTTTTATTTTTCGTATTTCAATTAAGTTCAAAAGAATCTAAAAACATCTTTTTTGAGAACTGAAACAAGTAAAATTTGATATACTAAATCTTTAGATTCTTGTTTTGAGCTTCTGTGGTTTTGCGGCGAAGTTGTCCACTTGAATTTTTCAAAAGGAACACTCGAGGCACATACAGGTTGTCCCACAAAATGTGAAACAAGAACTTATTTCCTTAAATTTTGCACCTAGACCTATACTTGCAAAGTTTCATCAAATAAGGTGGGATTTGTATGAAAATACTTTGGTTTCAATGGAGGTAAGTAATAAAAATTTGAGTTCTTATACAGTCCCCATAGAGTAAAATCGTCAATGAGCAAAATGTTCCTCTTACACTCATCTAAATATAAACTAAGTTTCACCATTATATCTTCAAAAATTCCAGAGATATATTTATTTCTAAATTTAAACGGTCTTCTCACAAATTTTAATGGTTAATTTTATTACAGAAATACAAATATTCAACACAGAAAAACTGCGAAATGCAGATGTTTGTCTAGTAATACATCATTCAATCATCATGGATTGAAAAAAAATTGCCAATGACGTATAATGTTATTCAGTTTCATGGGCGAATAGTTGCAACTATCGACTTTATAAAGAAGATAAGGAAGACTTGAAAAAGGCAAAAGTTAAGGTATCGCAGGATAGCAGTCTAGTAGCTAACAAGAATATTAAATTATTTCCTCTCAGTGGTGGATGTATTATTGCACTTTACTAAAAGGTAGAGTACTCGTCTTGTAGGGCTGGATAGTTGCAGAACGCACTAAAATTATTAAAAAAATTCGAATTTTCTTTTTTATTCTTATCTGCTTACTTTTGCATTCTGAGAGTTCAATGATCAACGGAAATTTAAAGAAAGAAAAGCGAGAAAAGAAGACAGGACATGAATTAACGAGTAAGACAGACATAGGATGGGGCTGTACATCAGAGAGTTTTGGAAAGCACCAAAATTCGCTCCTTTTGCACAACTAAGTGATATGGAGCGCAAAACAGCGACAAGCTATCTTTTCTGTCTTTGAACTTATCCAGAACTGGATTTTCCGATGCTCCTGTTTGGTGCTCGACCAACTAATGCTCGTTTTCTTTTTTTTTCTTCCCCCTTAATCGCACCCGAGGCTCGACTTCGTGCATTTGATTTGTTTTTCTTCGGTTTCTCTTTCAATGGCTGTTTTTAGGTTTCCGATTCAGATTCATGGCGCCACGGGAACTTGGCTGGTTAACTACGTATTTGTTTTCTTTTGTTAGAAATCACTCACTGAAGAAGATACGACGGTAATTTTCTCAAATACAATCCAGATAATTACAATTAAAATTTGGTTATTTTAAGGTAAAGCTATTTTTGAAAAATTGAATTTCAATTGTATTCTATTACTATTTTTGTAGCACGGCTTGTTTTTGAGCAGATGAACAGCCATTTCTTTGCATAGTTGAAGGTTTTTCTATTTTAATTATTTTCGCAAATACTTCAATTAATATGTTATTGGACCATTTTTTTAAATTTAAGAATAATTAATAAATGCATTCTTATTTCCTGATAATAACTTATTGAAATATGTGTATTAACCTTGAATCGCACATCGAATTACTCGATCAAACAGCAGTCAGAGGTTTTATAAAGTGGTCTAAGTCAATAAATTTGCCTTCTAATATCTCTAAGTTTTGCAGATAGAAGCTTAAAACTTTGTATGTTCATTGATGAATGTAACACATTTTACTAATTGACAGTTTTTCACTATGGGTGCAGTATGAAAATTTAATGTTTTAAAACTTTTTATTATTAATCCCCACATAAGCCAAAGTGTTTTCGTATAAATTCCTACCTTATTTGATGAAACTTTGTAATTTGAAGTATATGCCTAGGAGCAATATTTATGGAAATAAATGCTTGTTCCAATTCTATAGGACACCATGTTTAGGTGCCGAATTCCTGCTGTTAAACCGATTCAAGATAACTGTGGATTTGTTGTGTGTTCTTTGAAGCGGTTACATTTACATAAAAGGAGAAAAAAACAAGGTGGCAAATCTAAATATTATACAGGTGCCCACTTAAATCCCGTAACCTCAGAACGACGGCAGCTATAGTTATGAAAGTGGTGTCTCCATATAGTAAAATGGCTATGCGCTACACGATGAGACCACTTACAGCGCTACCTGACAGAAAACTCCGGAGTTAACATTCCGATCTCGAAAACGGTATACGATAGGGAGAAAATGTCAATTACAAAGTTGTAGAGAGTTATCGATTTAGATCAAAGAGACATCTTGCGCACACTAATACCAAGAACAGCACGCTTAAAATGCACATTTGCTTTTCGCATATTCCCAAATTGTGACGTCACAAGTCATGGACAAAAGAAGAAAATGTTATTTTTCGGACAAAAAAGGACCCCAATATACTTTTTCCTTTGAGAATAACTCGAACAGCAGGTGTATGTGACCTTTCCGCCAACATTGCAGGACTTTCGATGACCTATTACTGTTACTTGTGCGAGCACACCAACTATATACTAAAACGTGAGCAAAGTGAATTCATACAAGGGCTCAAATCTGTATTGTAGAGGACGAAGAGCACTTTGAACACCGAAAATGACGGTAACTTGTGATAACTAATTGTTTTTCCCTTTTTAACCCGTTTTGTTGTAACAATTTCCGAAAATATGAACAAGTAAATATGCATTTTAAGCTTTCTTTTCTTGGTATTAATATGCACAAGGCGTCTTTTTGTACTACATTGATAACGCTCTACAACTTTGTAATTGACGTTTTCCACCATCTTTTACTGTTTTCGATATAAGAACGCTAACTCTGGAGTTTTCCGTCAGGTGGCGCTGTAAGCGGTTTAATAGCGTAGCGCATAGTCATTTTGCTATACCTAGACACCACTTTCATAAACTATAGATGCCATCGTTCTGAAGTTAAGGCGGCTCTTATTTAAGTGGGCACCCTGCGTATAAGTTATAATTATATAATAAAAGTTTTTATCAATTTCTGAGTTTCCGAAAGCATTTCATGAGTATAATCTAATTGTGTGGCATAGCATGGTGAAACTGGAACAAGGTAAGTCCAGGTTTGAATTTTTGCTTTTTTCGTGATTACCTACTAGAAACTTTTAACTGCAGCGCAATATGCACTGCTTTTTTAAAATTTGAATTGATTCTAGTTAATGACAAAAAAAATCTCTTTTTAAAATTAAATATTTTCTTACTCTATGGCTGAGCTCTTAAACTTTTTTCTCTCTTAACCCTTTTCGGTAGGGAAAAAAAAAGTTTCGCAACCCCATTTGCATCAGACAAAGCATTTCACGACTCATATACATAGGAAGATAATGAGAAAGTTAATCATTAAAAGTAATGAAAATTTAAAAGAAATTAAACTGAAACAGCAAACTTTAATGAAATGCTTCAAAAGACATGATGATTTTCTCACTTATTTTTGCTTAGCAGTATTTAAAAGTATGATATGAAGAATGCATGAAGTTTTTCCGATGTCCCAAGTGAGGTCTTGACCCTCAGTTTAAGAAGTACTGATCTCTAGTGAAACCTCATCCAGAGCCACCTCTAGTACAAGGATGAGAAGCTACTAGATCAGTGATAAGCTTTCGGTTTCGGTGCGGTGTATTACGAGGGAAAGGAGAGACTGGTTAACTTATCCTTTTCGTGATAACGAGTCGTACTTCTATAGTGGTGGACTTGCTACATGGTGCCTGACGTAATGGACTTATTTTGTAAGGAGAACAGAGCTTGCTTTTTCTAAGAATGGCTTCCAGTCATTCGAGTTGCTACGCGTTGCTAAGCTACGTGGCTCGGTATCAAATTAAAATAGTTTGTAGTGGAAAAATTTTATTGAAGTAAGCTAATCAATTTTTTCTAAAATACTTTTCGTAAACAGAATACTTTCGTAAATGAAGCTGGAAGAAGATAGTTTTTTTCTATCCATTTACAGAAAGTAGGAATTCAGAGTATCGAGAGATCTATTGCAGTCACCTTCAACAGAATGAAATTGACAGGAAAAACTTGTGCAAACTGTATTTAACAAGAGATTGCTGCATATACAGAGTGAGTTTGACCTATTCTGCCAAACGAAAGAGGGTGATAGAAGAGCCCATGGGGATCATAAAACACTATAGCAACCCTGTCCTATCTCTAACCGTTTGCAAGTTATGGCGGATACAATGATTTTGCTCAAAAACGTGAAAAAATCCAAATTTAAAAAGTTTTAGACAGATATACACGCAAAGTAAGCACATATTCTGAAAGAGCAGTTAAAATCCTTTAAGATGACACCATTTTCATCCAAATACATGGATTTAAAGCCGAGTTATAAGCGCCGAAACGTTGGCGAAATTCAAAATCGAATTGTCGCCAAAATTTTTAATATTAAATACCGCAAACACTGTACAATCTACAGTTGGTCAAATTTACCAAAAACATGTCCATTCCATCCGCTTTCGAATGAGCGCATCATAAACCATATTAGTGTTTTAATTCAGGAGAAATTCAGTCTTTTGTTGGTCTTATACATCACTGAAATCTGTGTTCGTCGAAAAAGACATGCGACAAAAAATCGCTAAGCGAAGCGATTGTGGATAAATGGAATGTATGCAAATCCGCCACTATGAACTCTTTCTTATATGCAAATAGGTTGGAACACATCTACATATCTGAAAGAGTTCATAGTGGCTGATTTGCATACATTTCATTTATCCACTGTAATTTCATGGCGACTTTTTGTCGAATGTCTATTTCGACGAACACCGTTTTCAGTGATGTATTGCCAATGAAAGACTACATTTCTTCTGAAATAAAACACTGTTATTGTTTATGGTAGACTCATTCGAAATATGATAGAATGGGCAAGTTTAAGGTAAATTTGATCAATTGCAGCTTGTATAGTGTTTGCGGTATTCAAAATTAAAAATTTTGGCGACAATTCGATTTTGAATTTTGGCGCTTATAACTCGGCTTTAAATCGATGCATTTTGATGAAAATGGTGTCGTCTTAAAGGATTTCAACTGCTCTTTCAGAATATGTGCTTACTTTGCGTGTAGATCTGTCCAAAACTTTTTAAATTTGGATTTTGTTACGATTTTGAGCAAAATCATTGTATCCACCATAACTTGCAAACGGTTAGAGATGGGACAGGGTTGCTATAGTGTTTTATGATCCCCATGGGCTCTTCTATCGCCGTCTTTCGTTTGGCAGAATAGATCAAACTCACCCTGTATAACAAGTACATAGATAAGCGTTGAGTCATCTCCCGAAAATATTCTTACTTTTGCAAAAAGAAATGCCACATACTCCTAAACATACTAAAAGGAGAGATTTCATCCATTATCTCTAAGAAAATTATAATGGAAAAGCCTGATTTTGCTTTATTAGGGCAAAGAACCTGCAAGAAGTGAGTTAAAATCCAAAACAAAACTGAATGGAGCTGGAAGAAAATACTTTTTCTCTACCCAGTGACAGAGAAGCAAGAATCCAGATTATGGTAAAATATTCAAAACAACCAAATAAACAAAACAGTGAATGTGAATTAAAATTTCCTGTGGATGACATTGTGAATCAACCAGGAAATACCTTCAAGAAGGAAACCTAATACACAAACAGTAATCTAAAGAAAAGACTGCTGTGATTTTCTTTAATAAAACTTTTTTAAATAAAAGATCAGAACATATTTAATTTTATTTAATCTGAAAAATGATCAACCAGTACCTAGTATTAACCAGTAAATGATCAACCAGAACATATAGCATCTTTATAAAGGAAATGAAAGTTAGGCAAGAGATTGTCCTCAAATGATGGAAAAAGAAAATTATCATAATGAAACTGACATGAAACTGGAATGACTAAAGTCTTTAATAAAATTTAATCAATGATTTACTGAAGAAATTAATGAAGAAACCTACATCTTAGGAAAAAAGATAGTGGTTTGTTGAATTATAACATGAAATATGTGTGTTTACAAAGAAAGATTTCTTCACTTAATTACTATATGCATAAATCTAAAACCAATGGAAAACTTCAGAATGTATTGCTGAAAAAAAGATAGAATTTTTTTCATCAGAAAAGATGGGTGGGTGTAGGAAATATAATGAAAGTTATAAAAATTATAGAAACAGTAAAAAAATTATATATATTCATTATAAGATTATTCATCATATCTTCTGTTCGAATATGTGGCTGATACTACGAATGAATAGCCTTTAAAAGGATTCTTAATGGACAAATATTGTCTCTTAAAGCCTTTAAAACTTAAGATCTTTGGAGTTTCCTTGAAAAAATGTTTTACCAAAAATAAAGGAATCATCAATTAGCTGAATTAACATAAGGTGAAAGGATGCAATAATTCATAGAACAATTAAAGTACAAAATATTGAGGATGTGCTGCGTGTAAAAAAAGAACTGAAATATTAAAAAAAATTCTGTAAACAACTTTAAATTTCTGTGAAATGAAGTGTTTTCGGGTATAAATTTACATAACTTTCTGTTCATTTTGTACTAACTGAATGTGCATTTATCAGCTCGAGAAGTCTAGTACATGAACATTTTAGGATAATTTGATTAGTAACAAGTCTCAATAACAAGTAACAAGATCTTAACATAGTAAAATAGAAATAAGGTAAGTTTATTTACCATTTCCGCTTCATAGGTATTAAATATAAAATGCAAACTTTTAATTGCAATGCATTTTGTGCTAATATTTCTGGTGTATTCTATTCCAAATAAAAATGATGACTCCTCTCTAAAGTTTGAAGACTTCAATCCCTTAGAAGTGTCATCAACGAAATATCAGTTTGTTTTGAAGATAGAAAATGAAGATCCCTGTGTATCATTCGAAGATATGAGTCCTTTAAAAGGAGCGTCAAACAATTGCCATTATTCGAGGAAGATCGAAGAACCTATGGAACAACATCATACTACAATAAAGTTGAGAAAAATAACGAAACCAAAGGAAAAAATCCTGAAATAACGATTTTAAGAGAAGTGAAACAAAAAATGTCAAAGAAAGTGGTCCCGAAGGACAATGTTAAGAATGGGCCACAAGTAAAGAGAAACTCTGATCTGCTCGGCGATAGACGATGAACCATAATTTGATTTCGCATTTTTTGGCATTTAGGCATTAGGGTGTGCAGTGATAATAATTAAAGTCAAAATATTCAGAACACTCTGTACGGAAGTGTACAAGTGTATGTAATTCAGAATTCTATTCAGAGAATCCGGAAAAGGACTTCGTTGGAAGAAAACTAGTTAGAAGTTTGTGTACAAGTGTTCGGAAATGATGTGTTAAAAATGCTGTTAATTATATAGACTTATCAAAAATAATAGTTGCAACTTGTATTATAGCATTAGTAGGCATTACACAAAAAATTTAACTAGTTAATGACGCCAAGTGCTAAGAGTAATAAAAAGTTTTAATATCACGATGGTTGTAAGATAAATTTAAAATGCAATTCATTCGTATTAATTTAAATGCAGCAGTTCTTTATGTTCATTGTTCCTTTCATGTAAAAACATGCCTTTGTAATTTATACTCTGTTCTTTTGGTCGTAAGAATTTGATTTCTATAAAGCTCAAATTGAATAGGTGTAAAACACAGCAATTAAGGGAAATAATATTCTGCTAAAAATAGAACAAATACATATATTTAATACCAGTATTCGAAGCCAGATATTCAGTAATTTCACTCATACGTCTTACACGTGAATTTTGATGATTCTTTTAAAATTATTGTTGCCTACCAATACTGAAAAGTGTGAAATGGAGAATATTTGAAATTTTTCTCGATTCTGCTTGGGGTCTTGACCCTCAGTGCAAGAAGCCCTAGCTCTCTGATAAAACCTCATCCAGGCAGTGGCGCCACTTTTGCCGCTCGAGACGAACTTGCAAGATGCCGCCTTTCCTTCGCAAGTTACAAAGAACGCATAAACCTCAAAATGAAAATAATTGATTCAGAGAAAAAAATTATTAGTAAGGTAATTCGTTGTTTGACGCCCTCGATCTCTGCAGAAATGTTGCGAAATTGCGTGTCCACCACCAGTCTTTCTTTCCATGTCGGCAATTTACCGATAAAAGGCGAAAAATAAGAATTTATTAGAGCATTTTTTAGTTATTAACGCTATGATATAGCTAGTCTGTCTGCTCTTCTTAGTTATAATATTGTTTTACCACATGTCTGATTTTGTCGCCTCTTCCGAAGTGCAACCTGGGCCGAACCGCCCCCTCCGCCCCTCTTTAGTTACGCCACTGCATCCAGGGCCTGCCTCCAGTAAGGATAAGAAGTTACTTGATCAGTGCTAGGCCGTCCGTTCGGTGCTGCGTATTACGAAGAGGGATGTATTAGCTGTTACTTTTCCGGATAATGAGTCATACTTATTTAATGCTGGACTTCCTACTTGGAGTCCGACGGAATGAACTTATTTTATAAGAAGAAGAGAGCCTGCTTTTGCTATGCATAACTGCCAGTCATTCAAATTGGAATGCCTTGCTAAGCTGAGGTCTTTTTATAATAATTCTGTAGTCAATAAAATTTTAGTGATTTTACCTAATGAAATGTTTCTAAAATGCTTTCAAAATCATACTTATCACAAACAAAATGAAATGGAACTGGAATAATATCTTTCTCTATCCAGTGACAGAAAAGTAGGAGTTCGGATAATTTTTGAAAATATATCGTATTGTATCGTATATTGCAATCAGCATGAACAGAATGAAACTAATGTGAAAAAATTGTTCAAGCTGTATTTATCAAGATATAAATATTTATAAAACAAGTACATATTTAAGCGTTTGGTTATCTCCTGAAAAGAAAACTTCTGCAGAAAGAAATGTCACATACTCAAAAGATAGATTTATCTCGATGGAAATTACATTGGAAAAGCCTGATTTTGCTTTGTTTAGACAAAAAGGATACAAGAAGAGAATTAAAATCGAAAACAAAATGAAATGGAGCTGAAAGAAGATAGATTTTCTCTATAAGTGACAGAAAAGTACGGTTCCAGTTTATCGGAAAGTAAATAAAACAGTGATTTAAAATTTCCAGTGGATGACATTAGGAATGAACCAGGAATTATCGTTAAGTAAGAAGGAAGTCGAAAACTCACAGTGGCGGCTCACTTCACTGCACAGTAATACATATTTGTACCACTGTTTTTTGTCTTTCCTCATTAACTTTTAGTATTTTTAGACTTAATAAATAAACTTTTTTCTTCAAAAATATCTAAGTATATTAACAAATTAATTTTATTAAAAAAATTAAACTCGAAATTTGTTTTCAGTTCCGTTTCCTGTATTGCTTATTAAATTTCTAAAAATTAACACAGCTGCGTTGAACATTGAAATGACAATGAAGTTCAGAAATAAAATAATTTTCTTATTAATTAACAATAAAAAATGTTATTGCATAACTAATATAAAAATTACCGTAAGCAAATACTATTTATAAGTAACATTAAAAATTACTCTTAAAAATAAAATCCATTCTTTTTTGTTTCTAGCGAAAAGATAAAAAAAAAAGTTTGCCTATTCCGATTAATATTGCGTGAGCGTCAGAAAATATTTTATTCTTCTTTTAATGTTGAAAGGCAAAGTTCAAATTCTGATGCAGTAAAAGAAATTCCCAAGATCATAAAAAGATTATTCTATTGCATCTATTTTAGATAGATGTAATAGAATACATTAATCTATAGGACAGATGTAATAGATAATTTAAAATAGAATAAACTTATCAATATTCATTAAGAAATCCTGTTCCTTGAAGCGAACCGTATTTTATTCAAAATCGAGGCTTCTTAAACTATGAATCATGACCCCAAATAGGATGGTACAGAATATTGGGGGGGGGGCACGAAAATTTTGAAAACATATTTGTATCTCGGAAAATTTCTCGTATGTATTTCATCAGCACTTATAACTGAAAATTATCGAAAAATCCTTTGGATTGCAAGAAATTTCATTCAAATTTAATTACTATAAAAAACTTTTTCAAATAAATTTTTATTTATCGTTAATTATCCTTTCTTTTCTTATTTATTTTCAAAGTTCTGGCTTGCGAAAAATTTTTCCAAGGGGAAGAAACATTTAAAACTGTCACGGGAACTGTCGAATTCGAGAGTACCCCTTCAGCTTAAAAACATCGTAGGGCAAGCCTGCGTAGTGTCACTGAGCAGGCGGAATTCGGAGCTGGAAGGATCCACAGTTCTCGTTTGAGAAGTTACCTTTTCCTTTGTGCATAATCTCTTCGGGTAGTGAAAAAATAAGATAAGGAACTTAGCTTTCTGCTTCAGGCTTTCCTCGCGTTTCATTTGAAGATGTAAAATTTCGTTAGTTTGTTGATAGATTTAAGTATTTAAATGCGAAAAAAAAAATGTTGAAAGAAAATGTTGGAAATTAGAAACGTTGGATTAAGGTAAAAGCTGGGGGTGCTACACGAGTCCCTATGCACGAGCCTCCCCTGCACACTATAATCTAAAGGTAGGACTGCTTTGATTTTCTTTAATTGAACTTTTTAAAAGAACAAGATTAGAACATATTTCATTTTGTTTAATCTGAAATAATAATCAACCAGTACCAAAAAAGAATATATAGCTCCTTTATAAAGGAAAATAAAAGTTAGGCAAGGGATTTCTCTCAAACCATCGAAAAAGAAAATGAGAATTCTATGAAACTAGAATGATTGAAGATCGAATGAAGAGACCTACAATTTGCTAGGAAAAGATAGAAGTTTGTTGAATTTTGTAACTTGAAAGAAGTTTACAATGAAAGATTTGGGCTTTAAATTACGATGTGTCTAAACCTAAAACTAATGCACAACTTCAGAATGTATTGCTGAAAATTAGATAAAATTTATCCACAAGAAGAGATTTCTAGAAGTCGGAAATATAACGAAAGTTATAAACAATGACGGAAACCTTCAAATAATTATTTATATTAATTATAAGATTAATTTTCTGTTCGAATATATGGCTGTTACAAGGAATGAATAGCATTTGAAAGGATTCTCACCGGACTAATATGGTCTTAGAAAGCCTTTAAAACATAAGATCATTGGAGTTTACTTGAATGAACCTTTTACCAAAAATAAAAGAATCATCTATTAGCTGAACTAACAAAAGGAGGAAGGATGTAATAACTCATAGTACAAGAAAATTCCTAAATATTGATGGTGTGCTGCTGATAAAAAATGAACTAGAATGGTAAGAAAGATTCTGTAAATAATTTTGAATTGATTTCTGCTAAATTAATTGTTTTCGAGTATGAATTCGTGTAACTTTTTGTTTACATTGTACTATATTAATGTGCATTTATCAGCTTCAGAAGTCAAGTATATAAAAATTTTAGAACATTTAGTAAAACTGAAAAAGGTAAGTTTATTTCCCTTATCCGCTTCATGGGTATTAAATATAAGGTGGAAAATTTTGATTGCAATGCGTTTTACACTACTATTTCAGGTATTTCCCGTTGGCCAAGATTTCAACAGCTTAGAAAGTGCAGCCAATTTTCTAGAATTCCCATTGAAAATTGAGCCTGACGAAGAGAGCCCACCAGAAACGCCTGCTCGAAAAGTCAAGAACAAAAGAACAAAAGCGGTTAAGATGCAGAATCGAAGACAAATGACCAAGAAAAGAACTGAAAAAAGTTGTTGTCACTGCTCTTGTAGCGACAGTGATGAAGTCAAATTATTTTGTGACTTTCTAGCCCAAAAACTGCGAAAATTATCTGCGGAAGAACAGATAAGAATGCAAATGCAGTTTTTGGGTGCTTTTAGGTTACCTTCAAATGAACCGCCCACCGAAACGAGCGAAGGTTCAAGGTGCTGAAATGCCAATGAACTCGTTTTAATATTCTTAACGCCATTTATTAAATAAAATTTATCACATATCTTCACTTTTAAGTCTGTATTTTTCTCATTATTCTCATAACGCTAATTAAAATTAGTCTTATTGGCTTTTCGATTAGTAAAATGGCTTAACTTAATGGCTGTTGTTAGTTTAAAGGTACTGACATGAATTTTAAGTAATGAACAAAATTAATTTTGCGTTTTTTGGTGTTTAGCCATTAGTAAATAATGTCGCCCTATTCAGAATATTCTGTACGATGATTATAAGATAATTTTAAAAAGGAAATTCTTTTGCTTTAATTTAAAAGCGACAGTTCTGAATATTCATTGTTTCTTTTATATAAAAATATGCCTAGGGTTGTAATAATTGGGCTTAGATTTCTGTAAAGCTGAGATTGAATGGGAGTGAAACAGCATCAATCAAGAGAAATAACATTCTGCCGAAAAAATTATAATTTTAATACTCATATTCAAAGCAATAGATGCAATAATTTCACTCATATGTCTAATACGAGTACAATTCACTGTACAAATAAGTACAAAGTTAATAGGCCAGACGTTGTTTATACGTTTAGAAAGTAATACGATATAATTTTGTTGTGAAAAAATGTTTTTTGCATATTCATTTCATTTTATTTAACTGATATTTTAATTTTTTATTTGTCTTTTGTTTCTTGTATTATTATTTGATGTTGGTTCAAGAATTTTTTTGACACTTGATTTGTTTTTTGTAATTGTTCGGAACTTGTTTTTGTTGTTGCTTTTTTGCATTCTATGCAATGCAGTTTGTATGTGATGTGATGTTTTTTTCTCCTTGCTGTCCGAATCACCCTCTGGGTAGGCTGCGTCGGCGTAGGCAAATAAATAAACTGAGAAATAAATATTTTTGTGAAGGAAAAACTATGAATAGCATAATTAAAGTTAACTTAAAGTCAGCTTTAAAATCGAAGTATATTTTCCTTATCGTAATGGGTTATCGGGACTCCGGCAATTTCCAAGCCTGATTTCCAGATCCAGAAAATTATTATTCCAACTTTACTAATCTTTATATCTAAATCATGTAAATTTATTGATAAGATTTAATTCATAAAAAGTTCTAACAATTCGAAAATATCTGGAGAGGTAAACCAAGTAATTCCATATCAAATTCTAAAGACAATTTAAATTCGCTACATAACTTTTCCATACATTAAATCATGTTATTATGATGAAGGGTAGTGAACGAATTCAAACATTTTTATTGTTTGAATACGCGATTTATACTCTGAAGGATAAATTTTAAACAAAATATATTTTTGTATATATTTAACAGAATTTTGGGTAATCATGAAGTCTCTTTAACACATGGAATTCGTTAAGATATCTTTAACACGTGAATGATTCTAGTTCACTTCGGACCCATCTGTTTAATAGCGTTCTAGTTTGCAGTGTGGGATTGATTTTTTTAGTGAAATTTAAAGCTTGATTGCGGAAGTAGTGTGAATTATGTAGTTAAATAATTTAAAATGGTAAATATAGACAAAACAGTTTAATAACTAAATTTTAAACTGCTTGAATTAAAATTGCTTATTTAAAAACATATAGTGTCATCATATTTAAAGTATAGATTTTTAGAGTTCCTTTACAAAGAAAGTACTGGCCCAAACGTCATGCTATTTTGCATACGTACTATTTAGACCATAGAGAATCGATTTAAAAAGTTCATTTTTCTCCACCAGGGGCACTTCAGGTTGAATTTAGGGAGTAAAATAGGCATAAATAAATAAACAGTTATATTTCACTTTTAACATTTAACAATTTTTTCATAAATGCAATTTACTTGTTGACTTTACAATTCAGAGCTTACTTTTTTACAACTTTGAATCTTCTATTTCATAATTTAGTTTACAAAATATTTTTAAAATGTTTCTTTTGAACATATTGCACCATGGTTATTCTGAAAATGACACTATCGACTGCAGAATTCATCATGTCTCTGTCGACCTGTCTGATGCACAATGTTGCCTGCTATTATCCCTAAATTATCCACATTACCCATAGTACTCAAGCTGTTTTAAATGACCATGCAACCAAAAATAACAAGGATTAAGATAAGGCGAACAAAAATTTGCATAATTCACATTCACACAACGCTTGTTGCAAAAGACAAATTGTAAATGTGAAAAAAAAGTGTGACTGTTAAATATTTTTCAGTTAAAATGTCCATTAAATATTAATTAATCACATAAAACATTCTATTTTTTGCTTTTTATGCCTATTTTACTGCCCAAATTCAGCTTGCTGCAATACTCTAGTCCCTGGTGGCGAAACGGGAACTGTTTTGCTTTCTTTACAAATCGATTCTCCATTCTCCATGGTCTAAATAGTATTTATACGAAATGGCTTTGTGTTTGGTTTCTTGAGAGTCTAAACACTTATACTTTAATTATGAACATCTTGCACTTTATTTAATTGAATTTCCTTCTTAAAAAGTAATTATTTAAGTAATTAAATAGGCTATTTAATTATACAAAAGTAATTGTGAAAATGCAAAGATGTATGTAACGCAAATTTACGTTACTCGTATGTTAGGTTGGCATTACTAGCAATGACTAGGTAAACTTCTGACAAAGTTCTTATTTTCTGTAACTGAATTATGATGTTCAAATTTTTTATCACAAGCTAAATGAATCAAACAGAAGTAACAGTGTTATACATGGTACAATTTTCTCTGTGAATATTGCTGCAAGACTATCAATTTTGTACAAAGTTATAACCGCATTTATATTAAAGGAATATAAATAAAGCATTTCATTTCAGAAAATTTATTACTTTGAAAAATGATTTTTAGTCTTTAGATTTTGTTTTTGCTTTAAATTTAAAGAAAGCAATGCTTCTTAAATTTCATAAATGATATCATTGAAACGATTTTATTAGCAAGGTATTGGAGAACATCTCAGATCCCTAGCACGATTATACATATTTTCTCATCTGTTTACATAATATTGAATGCAATTGCAGAATTTTGAATTCTTTTCTATTTTAACAATGAAAATGAATCGCCCAGATTAGGAAACTATGAAACTAAAAATCAGAAAGGCTGTTATCTAAATTTGTTTTAATAGGAAGTGGAAAAATTCAGTTGAAAAAATTAGTTTTTGATATAATTTGATTGCAATAAACATTCACGTTGTGTCTGCATCTGATGGAAAAAAACCGCTTGTGTGTGTGTATGAGGTATGGAAGGAATTCTATTTCTCATACCCATGTACGTATGACATAGCTAAATACAAATACTTAATAATTCTTTGTATATAAATATTTTTTATTATTTTGGCAATTTAAAGAAATTTAATTTTTAATATGAAATGTTTTGTTAGGTGCCTTATTTGGAAAATATTTTGTTTCTATCTGAGGAAAATTTAATGCTTATTAAGAACATTGTTATCATTAATGATAAGGAGAGATTTTTGCTTTTGTTCATGGAAGAATTAGCGAACATTAAGGGAGCTAAAGTTTTGATGCTAAATCCCAGTTGTTTGGGTACATCATTCATTTCTCTTCTATAACATTAAATGAATTGTCTCTTATAAGTGACCTCTTAGAGATGTTTACGGCTATCTTAATCGCACGCTGAAAAATTTTTTTATTTTTCAATCGCAGTTGTGTTAATCTGTATAAATAAGTGCAAGGAAATATAGGAAAAAATTTTGAAAATTAATGAAGTTTTAATTAAAATTATTTAAAAATTGCTGTTAATTAATTAACACTTCTTAGTCTAAAACTTTCTTACTTCATGCCAAAAATGTTATAAGTAAATTATTTCATCAATTGATTATCATTTTATTCAAAATAAATTTTAAAAAGGCAAAAATGTACTTAATGCTGATTAATATGAATTGCTATGCTATGTCTTAGTGTGCATTTTTTATATTTAGTTAATTTTAGTTTGTCAATGCTTTTCTTAACTGTTCTGAATGTTTTCGCCTTGTATTTTCATGCATATTTTTGAAATGCTCATACATTATTCTTTGTATTTTATTAAATTATGTGACATGCCTGTTGTATGCTTTATATGTTTTTATGTGAACGCAAACGTTCTTACCTGAAAGCAAAAACACATTGAGTGATAAATTGGTAATTTTTAAATACCTAAATGATTTTAGATTTAGCTTCGTTTTATTATTTTCTGTTTTTCATACTCTTACATGTATATTCTTGAAATGCTATTATATTATTTTGCTAAATGATGTGGCATGCATGTTGTATTTTTTATTTGCTTTATGATGTATGTGTGATGTTAATTATGTGCCATGCTAAGTTTTATATGTGTTATGACATGTGTGTTTTATGTTTTGTGAATCTTCCCTGCCAGCTTCCCTGCCGTCTTACACTATTTTGGATAAGTGGGTGAAGCCGGCTTGGGTTAAATAAATAAAATACTTAAATGACTAAAATATATTTATTTACTCGTGTTCATTTTGTGTCAAGCTAATCTGTACGATTCTTCTATTGGCATTAAAAAATTTCTGAACTTATGTTTGACATTTACAAGCATTTGAAAGTAAAAGAAAAATTTCCTATGCTAGGATCAGATAACACGAATTAACTGAAGGCTGTGAAGTAATTCTTCCATTGTTTTTCTAGTTAATGAGCAAAAATTTTGTTACGTCTGTGGTCTTTCGATGTCATTTGTCTACTTAGCATTTAAATCATTTTGAAGGCGAAAATATTATAGAAGTAATTGTATTATTAATAAATAAATCATGCATAGTAAGGATTTAACTTGGAATCTTGTAAATAACGTGTTCTTATGTTTAAAAACTCGTGTTTTATCAAATATAGATATCTTATTGTTTTGTGACATTAAGACATTTTCTAATTTATATTTGTTTTATTCAAGTCCAAATCAAAAGTAAAACACCCTCGATCAAATGTACAATATAATGTTGTACCATTGACCACAGCGTAAATTTTTTTAAAGAAAAATAATGAAAAATACTAAAATTGAAAATTAAGATATTTTAAATTTGTAACAAACGTAAAGAAAAGTAGAGGTAAAGTGAGTACATGTAAAAGTATAGTTAGCTTAGAAATGAAGCCAATAAAAATTAATACTGAAAATCGGTCAAAGGTACAACACTCTTGCCTTTAGCTTAGTCGATGTAAATCAAAATATAATAACTGCTTTTCTGTATTATTTTTTTAACTGTATAGAAAAGCAGCTTTCGAACAAAAAATTGCATTATTATTGAATAATAAATAGAAGAAAAAAGATATTTAATTCATGCATTTTTTTCTTATTTATGAAAAATAAATTTCAAAAATTTTTTACATTGTTTGAAAAACAGAAAATTCCATCTAAATCAGTTGAACATGCGTCAGAAGCTTTTAGAAGATACATTAACTTCCAGCATGTATGCAGTTTCTTTTGTATAAATCTCATCATAAAAACGTGTATGAAAAGAGATGAATCGTTTACTTCAGAAGTAATTTAATTAAGTGCAATTTTTTTCAAACTTCGGAAATTAAAGATTTGTTCGGAGAAAGAATAAGTATCTTTGGCACTTTTTCCCGGAAAACCATCGAAATGGTAACACAATAAATTTTTAATAAGTTTCGTTCAAGAAAATAATTCGTCGAAATATATTCGTCGAAAATAAATAGGAATCTCCGATGATAGAACCGTAATTCCGTTAAGTGGCGCAGAGAAGGTATAAAGAGGTAAAAACGTAATTTTAATGAAATCGCTCAAAAAAGTAAGAAAATTTCACTTGTTCTTTTAAGCCTACTGACTGTTATAAACATGATGGATTTTAGTTGTAATAACCATACCAGTCGAACTATGTCAAGAAAATGCAAAACTCCTGTTTATATCCAGAAAATTCTTGATTGGGTGTGCAAATTTCACATGATCAAAAGTATCCGGATACATTCGGATTTTCACATTTTTAAGAATTTCTCCGGAAAGGCTAGACCAACTGCTCTTGAACTTCTACCATGTAAAGAATAGACTCTAACTCACATTTTACAGTGAAGATTCGGTCACGATGGCATTTAGGGGACCGACCAAAAATTGAAGAAACATAAAGTCTGGCTCACCCCTTTCCACAGAAAGCTGATAATGATTTATAAATTTCATCAGTGGTTTTGCTTAATATGCATATTGCTTACATGCATTTTCGTAAAAATAGAAAGTATATTCTGGAGGATATATAGGTTTCCTTAAAAAATCCCAAATTTGTCCGTATGTTTTTTGCTTATAAAGTGCAGAGTTTTCAACCATATTATACGAAGCTTACAGAAAACTTTACAATATTTTAGAGAAGCATTGTATTAAAATTTGAAGTAAATACTTTGAATATTAGAGAAAATACTTCTGCTTCCCTCTAAGAGAAACAAAATGATGAGGGTTTTTCCACAAATTCGTATTTTTTAAAACTTTGCCTTAGCAAAAAAGCATGCGGTAAAATTTGGGATTTTTTAAGAAAACCTTAATGTCTTCCATTGTACTTCGTTGTCTTCCATTATACTTGGTATTTTTACAAAAATGCATGTAAACAATGTACATATTAAGCAAAACCATTATTGAAATTTGTAAATCATTATCAGTTTTCTGTGGAACGGGGTGAGCCTAGATTTTTTTCTTGTTCTTCAATTTCTGGTCGGCCCCCTAAATGCCCTTGTGACAGAATCTTCACTGTAAAATGTGAGTTAAAGTCTATTCTTTACATGATCGAAGTTCAAGGGTAATTGGTCTAGCTTTTCCCAAGAAGTGCTAAAAAATGTGAAAATCCAAAAGTGTCCGGATACTTTTGATCACATAGGGGGAATACGGGGACATGGATACACTTTTTTTTGGAAAGCTAAAAAATGATTTCACCAACGGAAATAATTAGAACTAATACACTATATTTATGCATTTGTTAATCTAATATAGAATTTCAGTCGAGTTTTGGTCACAAATGAAATAATAAAATATTTATTACAATTCTTTCCTAAAAATGGATTTGTATCAAACTGCGCCATACAACGGGTACATTGATACACATGGAAATGTCGAAAATAATGATGGTTAATAGTTCTGGGATCAAAACGAAAGATGTTTTATCAATAAACTTTATTTTCCAAATCAAGGTTTAAAAGTTTAACAAAATAACAAACTTTTATTTTAATCAAAATTCAATATTTTTAATGAGACTGGAAAAATGAAACAATAATGCCTCAGAAAATAATTTATCTCTACAAATAATAAAGGAGAATGTGTGTGTGTGTCTAAAGATATTTTGGAGGGAAGGAATGTGAACCGCGAAGCCGTTTTTGGAAATTTTAATTAATTAAAAATTAAGGGAAATTTTCGCGTTCTTCCTTGATGATTTTCGAAAATAATATAGCACAAAAAACATTTTCACACCATCTGAAAATACAAAAAATTATCTTTTCGATGGTGTTCAATTTCCGTACATTTTTTTTCCAATTTTAATAAATTCGTAAAAAATATTTTAAACCTAATTTACAACAATAATTTTAATTTTTGCAATGAAATTCAAACCATGTTCATTTTTTAAAACAAATACTTAATTGTGTGTTTCTCTTAGATAGTTCATTTTTAAGTTTTTTCCACTTCTGAAGACGATTTTGCAAAGTAGTTGCTGTTAAGGCGCATTGATACACACAGAAGATGCGTATCAATGTGCCCCGGAGTCAACTGTATCAATCTGCCCCAAGAGACTTTTTTACTTGAAACAAGTGGTCACGCAATATCAACGCTAATCATTCTCAAAACTTAATATAGATCAGAAAAATAAATGTATTTTCCTACCTTTGGAGCAGATTCCCTGGCAGGCAAACGTAATTAATGAAAGAAATCACACAACACGTACTTAGAGTAAAATTTACTTCGACTAGAAGATTAGCGGTTTGATTCATTTGTAAATTAAGTTTTGACTTAACATGGCCGAAATAAATAAAAACCGTGTGCTAATGGTTACAGTGGCACATATACGAGGGGATATGAATATCTTGAGCCATTCCAATCATCAAAATTTAAGAACTGTATCAATTATAAAATATATTAACACTTTATCACGTAATTTGGTTCTAACAATAAATGTTAACTTTGGATACAAGAAGGGAGGACAACATTAGGCAGCCATTCTTTCCTACGTATAACCTTCCATGCATTTGCTCTTTCTACATCTGATCATATTTGTGGTTTTTTAATTTATAAACACAGAAGTTCAATTATATGTTACAGGAAGTAAAATCCTTATTTATATTAAGGAGTTTTTAGTGTTTTACATCTGCTCGAAATATCTAATTCATTTTAATTCAGACATTTTGGACTTTTACAGTGGAAATGTATATAAAAATGCAAGAACCATACTGCAGAAGGAGCCATTGACTTATTTTATTTAGAAAATATATTAAAAATTAAATGAGTTTGATCTATTCAGCTAAATGCATTTATTTTCTTGAATCAATCTCAGTTCTAAAAATATTTTAATGTACAATTACTAGAAAATATAATCCTTTGAAGGGTTAAAGTTGTGGGATGTTTCGAAAAAATTACTCATAGAATAACAGTGGTTACTCTGAGATAATATGTTTTTTATGCATGGGGAAAGCTCGAACTAGGATTCATTAACTTTCATAAGAGCTGCTTTAAGTAAGATCTTTGGAAAATATTCATTTTTGTCTAATCTGTTATGGAATATTTAATTTCTTTCGTCCTTTGAAGATTAGGGTGTCCTGAAGTTTTTTATTTTTAATCTTTGTTTCACATTAGTATTTTTGTTGCTTCGAACTGAAGGATAAAAAAAAATTATTAAGTTTGAGGGTTACAATTGCCAAATGGGGTTGGAAATTGCATTTGGGTTGCCCAATACATAAATAGTAAGTATCTGACGTCCTTTATAGTAGTCTGTAGAAAAGTGCTTGTAATATGCGAATTACTCACGAATCCAGCGATCATTGTTCTGATTATTTTCGGATAATTATATTTTAAGTATTTATAAATTAAATTTTTTGCACACTATCTATTTGAATTTTCAACAATAGACAAACCCATTCAACAATAGATGAAATCTGTTATGTTCTTTTATTCTGATTGTTATGTAATTCTCATTTTTTCATTAAGTAACATGACTTTTTTTAAAGACGGCGCTTATACTTTTTAAGTTAGTTCGTTATATTAACTTCCCGTTTTGAAGCGCCACTAATGGTACTTTGAGACGGACTTCGTAATTTTGAACCGTGGTCAGATGACGAGGGTGACAACTGTGCTTCCATCTCCACACCAGTCTTCCCCACAGTCCTTTTACCAGTCTTTACACCCGATTGGGTAGGCTGAGACGGAGTGTGTGTTGTGCACCACACCAGCTGACCTACAACGTTAGATTTAGTGTGCACCAGGCCCAAATACACGGCTATCTTCAGTGGAATCTAGTTTCGGGCGTGGAACCCTCCCCCTACTATTTTAGAGTGACTTTTTCGAGTCATTACTGAAAAATAAACATCCCGTTTATTTTATTTTATGAGAAAATTACCAAGACTAGAATTTCTTTATTTTCTTTTTGTAGAAACTTAAGAGGAAAAAAACACCAGGCAAAGATTCGACCCAATCTAGTCTATCTCGCAAGAAACCTAAAATGTCTCCATCTAAAGATGTAAGAAAGGAACCACAACGTACTGGAAAGTCCGGGACAAACGTAAGATTTCAAGTTTCAAAGAAGCATAAAACGTACTCATTTGCTAAATATGCAAGAAAGGAATCAAAACTTTCTGGAAAACACAAAGCAAACGTAAGATATTTTTCATTTAGTAAACTGCAGTTTCTTTTGTATAAACAATTTTATGGTGTTATGAATTGTATCTTTTACAAACGCCTTTAATTTAATTTTTCAAAAATAAATTTTGGAATTTAGAAATTTCTTTAACTGGTTGTTTTTTGGTGATAATCCTTAATATAATAAGTGCGAAAGTGTCTGTTTTTAATGCTTTCACGACCAAACTACCAAACCGATTTGGATAAAAATTGGCAGAATTATAGCTTGAAACCCAGGAATGGTCATAGGATGTGATTTTAAGATAAATTCAATATTTTTGACTACAGACGACAATTAAATAATTAACAAAGAAAGGCCCATTGACTCAGCGATGAAGATTACTACTTTATTTTTCAATCAACTGTCACTTAAGGAATGCGTAAACATTTGGAATAACTTATTTTTAAAATCAACTGTCACGTGATACTTAAAAAAGAGTATGCTTGTGGAATAACTTATTTTTAATGTCAAACATCACGTGATCATAAAGAAAACCGCGATTAAGTGATCTTGCTGACAAAATAAATAAATAATTTGTGGAATAATTACTGAACTCGACGCTTGATTTTCATTTTTTGAGTTTTCACTCTATTTAATTTTAGTTATTTATATTTGTATCTTTTCCTTATCAGATTTTATTCAAGAAATTGTCGATAAATTGGCTCCATGTCAGAAATCTATTGATAGATATTATATAGTTGCAAGAAGTTTCAGATAAAAATTTAGAAGCTAATGTTAATTATAACTAAAGGAAAATATACGCAGATACATTTTGTTTTATTTATTATTTTGAATGGTAGAAGCGGATGACATAAAGCATGATAAATTATATATTCCACAGATTGTAAAGGCCCGATGATACCATTGAGTAAAATGATGCAATATACAGCAACGGAGAAGATATGAGGAATAGAGAATGGTTGTTGAATTGGTAATTTTGGTACTGTCTAATGAAAGTTTAGGTCAGATAAATGAAAAAAATGTCACTAATGGAAGGAGGTATTGCAGAATATCTATCTGTATATACGATAATGGGCAATAACAAGTAACATCATTTCCTGTAGAGTTCTTGAACTCCTTAGAATTGTCAGGGGTACCTTCCGACAAGCTGAGATTAAAAGTCGGTGTGCCAGTACTATTGATACGTAACCTCGATGTACCGTAACTGCGCATTGGCACACAGTTACAAATTACACACCTAGGTTCAAACGTCGTGCGAGCTACTGTTATGACTGGCATAGAGAGAGGAGAGAGTGTTTTAATTCCACGCATTGCGATAATATCGAAGGATTTGCCATCCAAGTTGAAAAGGTAACAATTCCCTTTAAAATTAGCATTTGCCAGGCTTAAAGAGGTAGGCGTACATTTGGAAAAACCGTATTTTTCCCATGAACAACTCTATATGGCGTGTTCACATGCGTCCAGCCCACAAAACCTCTATATCCGTGCAAAAAAACGAACGTAAAACAATAAACGTAGTATACAAAAGTGTGTTAGCATAGATAAAAAAAATTACCTAACTATAACATCAGACACTACTGTTAGCCGTCCAATTATGTATTATCAACCTTCAAAACTTTTAGTTTCCCCTTTCAGCATGTAACGAAACATTTACATTCGTGAATTAAATAAATTTAATAATTCAAATTATTCGTTCACGAAGTCGCGGGTAACTGATAGTCGTATAATAAAGACTAACTTACCTACACAGAATTTTTTCTGAATACTAAGCCTAGTTATTTCTAAAATTTTGCCTTTAATTTAAGTTTCTATTGGATCTTCAGTTCTATTAATTCCTTTCTTTTATTTTTTCTGTTCGATTAAAAAATATTTCAGTTATTGCATGTACGTGATTAATAGTAAAATCTTTTTCCTATAATATACTTTAAAAAATCAATACATTTTTAATTTTTTAACTAACAGACGTTTGGAAATTTGTAAACTTTTAATGCAAACTTTTTAAGTGAAATATTATGAAGAAACAAATGATTCCTGAATATACCAAGATAGAAATAGAAGACTTGAAACTTAAAAATATTGTATCATAAGAGTTATAAGTTTAAGAAGAGAAAATAGTAAAGAATATTTTTGCCACTAGGTATAAAACTTATTATAAATTGTAAATTGATGAGAATACTGATATTTCTGATTTTATGATGTAACTAATCAGATATGAAAAAATAATGCTTCATGGACATAAACTGTTTCCTTCCTTTTATGTTAAAGAAAGTTCATGTTAATAATAAACTGTATAAATGCAAAATTATTGCTAGTTTCCTTCGTTGAATCTTCTATTTATACGTATAGAAATAATTAATTCAAGAATCGATTAACGAGATGAACTTTGTTGCAGATGGTTAGTGTTTTACAGTCCTTTTCCCTTTCTGAAATTTCTCTTTTAACATAAAACTATTTTTGAGACACATCTTTTAATTACAAATTGAGGGTGAAAATTGAATTTTGTTCCACCTAAACGGCTTTCTGTAAAAGATGTGGATGTTTTCGAACAGATAAAATAAATCATTCGAAAGAATAATTCAACCGATATAATTATGTTTTATGCAAACTCGAAATTATATTCGAGAAAACAACCCAAGTTTTGTAAATTATGGGTAAAATATTTTTGTCTGGCTTTTTCTAAATATTCTGTTATTTTGATTTCTTGAAGAGAAATATCCCCTGAAATTTAGTTTATTTAGCTTTCATTTCTATTCGACATTAGTAATTGTGTGGATTTGAATGGAAAAATCAGAAATGTGTAACATTGCCTTTAACCGTTGTAAAATTGGTGCTGTAAATTGCATTTGTCTGTTGCGGAGTTAGGTGTGAGGAAGATCCTTTACTGAAGTCTTTGTAATGAATTACGATCTGAAAGTAACGAGAAATGAACAGTGTTCTGATTTTTTTTTGAATGATTCTTTTAAAAATGAAAATTTATTATTGTGGATCAGAAATAGTACGTAGGTGTCCATAACTATATTTTTTAAAGAAATTCTTTGTTTTTTCTACCTTAAATTTAATCTAAAACGTTAATGATTCCTATGACAGCAAATAAAAAATTAAGTGACAAAAGAAACTTTCTTTTTTATATTACACGCTCTTGTCCCAATATCTCAATTGAATAACTTTAATTTGAAACAAAGCCCATATACGTATTTTCCTTATTTCTGTACTTTCAGGTTGTATAAACGCTCGAGTCCCGGCGATACGCACTTCTACACAATAGAATATAGTCCTAGACTAGATTGCCCTAAGTGACTATCGAATGAGCAAATTAGTTTTTGGCTGTAAATTGAACCGTGGGTTGGGAGTTTAAATTTTTCTTCTCATTTCAACCATGACCATCATTTGGTTCATGAAATTAGACAGCATCTGCGAAAGCTGCTGATTAATTGTTTCACTGCTTCCTCTGTAGCGATTGATTTGGAATTTTTGTTTTGTGTTGTTGATCGTATAGTCACCGTGCGCGGTTTCTGGACTTCCTTCATCACCTGCTGAAGCGCAGGGGTGGAATTTGGAGGAGGGATTGTGAAGAGTCGGAAATCGAAGGATCATTTTGGGGTGTTTTTCAGCTGCGGTCGTGGCACTTTAATTTTGTCTGTAACTGCCAGATCATTCCAAACTTGAATAGTATCTGAAGGATTTTTGTTTATTTTGGTAGTCGTTGGGACAATCTGAAAAAATTGGCGTGTAATCTCCTCAACAGTGATAGCACTTGGCTGGGCGGCCATGGGCTTTGGTGCACAGTCTAGATTCATATTTGCCCGCACACTTCGCGAATATAGGATTTCTTGGCAGAATCTGGATTAAGAAACTAGTCTTAGTAGTATTTCCCAGATGTATTTGTTCTCTGAAGAGGTTCAATTGAAACTCTAAAAACCTGATGCTGGGGTTGTAAATTACTATATTCGTTTTAATTTTAGGTAGAAGTACGAGTGACGGGGGAAGGCTGTTACTAGATTACCCGGTGCCTTGGATGATTACAGAGTGTGAAATGCTGGTTATTCTTAATTCGTCTAAGATATCCTTGGTGTTAGAATCTGGCGGTAGTCCACGATGCACCACTTTCAGCAGTTGTATGTGAGAAAGTGTATGCTTTCATGTCTTATTTGTAAAAATTTCATAATTCTGTCAGAAAAAAAAATGTGATAATTTCCAAAGTTGAAATTTTGGTCTGAAATTGCCTCGACTTACCTTACATAAAAGTTTTTATTCAACGTTATTATTTTTTCAAAATGACAGTGAAGAGGAAAAGAGTTAGTACTTTCTTAAGATTTTAAAAAAAATTTCTGTTTGTTGAGAAATTCACGTTTGGTACCTTAGTGGTGTCATTTTTTCATAAATGAAAAAATGTTCCTACTCCATCAATAATTAAGAGAATATTTTTATATTGTGCCACATTTTTACAAATAAAAAAATCAGTTTGACGTATTCTTTATTTTATATGATAATTTTGAATTATTGAATGTATTTACTTATTTGTAGAAAGCTGACTTGAAGAAAAACTCTTCCAGAGAAAATTCAGCCCAGTCATGTAAGAAGCCTGAAATCGCTGTTTCTATCACAAATTCAAAGAGGGGACCAAAACATTCTAAAAAACCCGAAGCAAGCGTAAGTCAATAATTCATTTAAAGCTGTTTAGTAAGTTATTTATCATTATTTGATTAGCTTCATTTCTTATTTATGAATTTTTAAAATTATTTTTAAGCAAACGCAGTAGTAGAACTCTTATTCCTGATCCATTCACAACTTAGAGGTTTCAATTCTCTCTGTCAAAGATAAATTCATTCAGCATCCGGCATTCGACCCTTAAATAATTTTATAATCTCTTCTTACTTCGGAGACTCGCACATATCCCACTCCTCTATCAAATAAATATCTTCGTTATTTCACTTCGCGATCGATTTTGGTTTTGACAGGACTGGAATGCCGGCTCAAGCGCCGTCCTCGTCATCTGACCACGGTTCAAAATTACCAGGACGAAATTGTCCCAAAATAATCCTCGTGTAGCTTCAGAACGTAACTTTAATATAACTAAATTAAACTAATCATATATATAATCTGATAATCCTAATCTGATATATGTGAATAAATGACAATAGAACGTCATTTTTATTCTTCTGCAGAACAGATAGTTTATCTTTCCTCCTCCTCAGAGAATGAAAGTTTTCTTCTTCTTTTATGAATAATTTACTTTTATTAATTTTTTATTTTTATTACGTATTTTTAGGAATACATCTTTTACATAATTCTGTTTATTTTAAGCTTGTAAACTTTGAAGCTAATGCTAAATTTTCTTCGTAATCATTGTCATTAATTGTGTGATAAACGCAACTGATCTTCACTGAATTTTTTTAAGCTTGATTATTTCTAAAGGACATTGCTGTTAGCTTAAGTGTTTAATTGATCGTCAACTCAATAACAAATCTTTCAGCAGTTAACCGCGAATATAAAGCGGAAATCAGTCCTTTTTGCTAATATGTTTATTCTGCACTATGGACAATTCGCATTAATCTCTATTGAATATTATTACTTTTTTGTAAACAGAAAAGGATGCTTGTTATTTAGGAATAATCTTTTTCTGATCAGAATAAGATTTACATTTGCACTTTTTTTATTTTATAGAAAATTGTGAATTTAAAATATATATATTCGCTTTACTTTAATAGAACAAATCTGGAGTGGAAAAATGTTCTTTCAAAGGAAATTTAGCACGACCAAGAAAAGCTTCAGCGAAGCCTAAAACGTCTGCTTCTGCTAGAAATTTAAGAAGAGAACCAAAACGTACATCAAAACCCCAAGTCATCGTAAGACATTTATTATTCATTTAAACAAACCACATTTTATTCTGCATCAATAATTTATTCTTTTGTGAATTGTATCTTTTACTCATTCAGATAAGAAAAATCTTATCTGATATTTTTATAATCCTAAAATTTAGGCACATAAAAAGTATTTTTCTTTGCAGTCATTGCTTTTAAATAATAATGAAAGGAAAAGAATATAACATACCATAACAGATTTTTTTTAATTGGGCCTAGTAATGGCTCTAAAAATTGCCTTAAATTTTTAATTAATCATTAATTATCCTACATAATTTTGTTTGTTTCATAAAATCATCCATTTATAATACGCGATTTATCTATTATTTATGTATGTCCTCTTATCACAGTTCAGATTTGCCCTAAACGGCCTTTATGGAGTTCCAAATCTAGTTATTACTATTATATTTTAAATGAAATTAACTGCATTTCTAATTAATATATTTAGGACTTTTAGTCTTCACCTAACTTGATATAATTTTTAATCCTTATTATATCTATCTATCATTTAATTGATAAATACAGCAAACAATTGATAATTTGTATCTATCATTGATTATTAGTTTGTTTAAGTGATTTCTGTAATTAAAATAAATAAATTCTTTCAGCTGCAGTTATTTTTGTCATTAACGAGGTTCTGTCTATTTATTTCACGTGTATAATTAACAAATCGCATTCAATGTACGATAAGTCTATGATTTCTTATAGATAAAGAAGAGCAAAATACGTTACATGGCTTCTTCTGGTTCCTCTTTCGTCTTTCCAGGCCCAAGTACTTCAGCTCGAGTTCCTGAAATTGCCAATGGTCGAATTGTGGTATTTATTATTACTCAATCATTTTGATATGCATTACGTAAGTTTTTTTAGTAGATTTTTTTAAAATTCGCAGCGAACAATTGCAGTGCTTGGAAAGTAACAAAAAGTTGAAGGATGTTTTTTAAGATTAAAAAAAAACAATTTTCAAATTATCTTCTTATGTAAGGCGACTCGCATGGTATAGGGCCTGTGGTGCTGACATCCAAGTTTTCGAGTTTGATTCCTGGTCAAGGCAGGTTAATTCTTGAATCTTCAGTACCTATGTCGAATAATTATGCTTTGGGATTACACAGGGGCGTCTTAACAAATTTGAGCGCCCTGGGATAGAGTAATTTGGCTCTCCATCAGAGCTGTAAGTAGAAATTTGAGAATCTATGGCCCAACAAAAATACCTTCATAAAAATAATTCAGGAGCAAAAGACAAAAAGTCTCTGATTAACTCCTAACAATTTTGCAAATCAGCGCCTTTTCAAAATAGGATTTTGCAAGCCAGCTTCCATACTGTAGAAAGCTTGTATTTGTATTACACGCATAATTTTGAATTTTCTCACTAATTGTCTCTGTATGAATATTTTTTGAAATTATACACGTTTTTGTAACGTTAAAAAAATCGACTGCTGTTTAGTTACAAGCCCTAATAATATCTTTGCTTTTAACATATTTAAAATTATAATTAATTTTTTATTCCAAATTAAAATAGGATCAGTTTAGTAGATTTTTTGGCTCCTTTGGATCAGTGGCGCTCCTGGGCTGCAACCTAATTATTCCAATGGATAAAACGACCCTGGGCATACACATCCTTTGGACGCCTATACTTTACATCCTTTTCCTCAGTAAAGTTCAAATTCGTGTCGTAGTTTTCCGCTTTATGAGAGCGTAGTGAGGTCTCTCAGCTGGGTAAGCTGTGCGTCAAAATAATTGTAGCAACAAATGCCTATAGGACAAGGATTCAATCAATGAATAGTTACCATGCCGGGGAAATCGCCACATTTTGCAAATGTCTTAATACCACGAAGCAAGCCATATTTGCAAATAACTTACTCAAAGCATATATTAAAACCTTCCCATGTTTGGTGTTAGAATTCTTCTCAACACTTTTATTTAACTTGTTTCATGTTTATAAAGATGGAAGATTTTTCACTTCCTTCCTGTTGTGCTAGAATTTTGAATGTTTTACACTTTTGTGTCCTCGCTATTTTAAAATTTTCAGAGCTTAATTATCAGTTTATCATTAATTAAATTATATTTTGATTAAATTATATTTGGCGTCATCTGATAGTAACTCTGAGAAACAATTAATCTCAAGATTAAGAAGTAGAAAATAATTAAAATAAAAATTTTCTACTGTTTAGTACACTAATAAAGTGTACTTTTAAAAACTATTTTAGATTATTAAACTCCGAATCGTGTTCTAAGGACAAACCTTATTAATATGGTGATGGTCAATAGTTTTTAAAAAATTTCAACGCACTATTTGAACGATTTATTGAAAAAGAGTGAAATTGAAGTATTTTTGTCATACATCCAGCGCTCAGCGTGAATACGAATTCACGCTGAGGTCTTACCTCTTAGTGGACTTGGAGATGGAGATGATTTTGAAAATACTATCGAAATTGTATTCCTGAATAAAGGGAAATATGCCTAAATCTCTTGATGTAAATCATCAATTTATAAATTAGGGAGTGAAACATTATTTATGAAATAAAAAAACTTACAGAACTTAAATTACTTTTAAAAATAAAAAAAAAATTATTAAGAAGCTCATAGTGGCTTTCCGTTCTTCTTAAAAGTAATTGGGAGAGTTGGCAGTAATTGAAAAAACATTGAACGGTTTCTAAAATAATGTTTCAAAATAAATTCCTACTTTCGAAACTTCTTTAGTGACTGTAATGACTGTGTACTCCAGCCTTCAATAAATTCACTTTTTCTTTTACACTAGTTTATTAGTACTACGATATACGATTAAATAAGAGCTGTATACATATGTACACAATTCCGATCGACGTTCAAGATTACTCATAATTACTCACTCGGAGTTCACCTCGAGAACTCCGAGTGAGTAATACCGTTAATGGCGTCTCCAATACCATTAATGGCGTTTACCACCTCGCTCCCTCGCAACTGTTTCTTCTACTCTTCACTTCACATCCTTTTGGCTGAGAGCCGGAACAGCTACGTGGGGGTTAGTGGCATCACCCCCCCTCCCTCCTACAAGATTGCGCTACGCAGAGCGGAGCAAAATCTGACATAAAAAGCAGGATATTTAACATAGCAGAATATATATCATAACTACCATTAATATTCTTAAACATTTTTAACATATAATATCACTGAAATGGTATTTGAATAGATGCCTTATAATAATTACAATATAAAAATATACTGTTACTAGAACAAATTAAATTATTAGATTATAACAGATTGAATAAATGCCTGTGATAAGCATATATTGTATAGATTTGAATGCAATATACACTGGCAAACAAAAGTTAAGGAACATTTCGTAAAATGCGAGAAATTTGCAATTAATACGAAAACTATGTTTCAAAATCAGTTCTGAGAATCATGTGACATTCAATAGAGTATCACATACACAAGTGAAGTTTGGTCAAGAGGGCAATTAGGGGACCACAGAAAGGGATGAAGGCGAAAATGAAGTTTCCATCCTGTTTCACAGAAAGCTGATAACGAGATGTAACTTATCAATGGTATGGTTTATGTGCATAATATTTACTTGCATTTTCGTAAGCATAGAACAAATATTCGGGAATATAAAATGTTCTTTTAAAGATCCCAAATTTTTCCGCATGTGTTTTGCTTATAACATGCAGAGTTTTATCTTAAATTATACGAAATTTGCAGAACACTTGACAAATGTTGTGAAGTGTTGTATTAAACCTTGAAGTAAATACGTTGAATATTACAGGAAATAGAGTGTTTGTACTAAATAATTTTACTGCACACAAGGCAGCGGAATGTTTCTTTCATAACTTCAAAGCCAGAATATATGAAACTTTAAAAAAAAATCCAATTGAATTCTATTAAAATTCAGAAAGCTGTCTCTATTTCAGTGAGGTGAATTTCAATTTATCTTTAAGAGAAGCTAAATGATGAGGTTCTTGTACAAACTGATATTTTTTTTAAATTTGAATCTTCGAACAGTAATATATGAATTTTAATAAAATTGAATAATTAAATAATTATTTAAATTGCATTTTCTCGAATACCATTTCGAAGATTATGTAATATTCAACGTATTTATTCAAAGTTTAATACAATCACTTCTGTAACATATTGTCAAGTGTTCTGCAAATTGAATAATTTGAAAACTCGATGTTATAAGCAAACACATGCGGAAAAATTTGGGATTTTAAAGAAACATTATATCTTCCTGAATATTTGTGCTATGCTTACGAAAATGCATATATTATGCACATTAAACCATAACCATTGATAAAAGTTACATCTCGTTATCAGCTTTCTGTGAAACAGGATGGGTGAAACTCCATTTTCGCCTTCATCCCTTTCTGGTGGTCCCCCTAATTGCCCTCGTAACCGAATCTTCACTGTAATATGTATATGATACTCTATTGAATGTCACATGATTCTCCAGAACTGATTTTGAAACATAGTTTTCTTATTAATTGCAAATTTCTCGCATTTTACAAAATGTTCCTTAACTTTTGCATGCCAGTGTATATAAACAGAGGAAGAGAAGCCTTGATACAAACATATTATTATATAGATTTTAAAACAATCACTAGTTAATATTTAATCAGACACTAGTCTTTATAGACCATAGGCATTTTTTAATTGCGCACCTGGGCAGTGTGAAATATTAATATTGTATCTTTGTAGAGCCAATGCCCATAGTTGTAATTTAACTAACTAACTGAGGTGCAGATTTTTGCAGAAATGTTAAAGAGTTGTGGTCAGTTATTATTTCAATATTTGTGCCGAACACATAATTTTCAAATTTTTTAATCGACCACACAATTGCACATGCTTCAAGTTCAATAGTAGCCCAGTTTTGTTGCACTTTATTGAATTTTTGGCTAGCGAAACTGATAGGGTATAAATTACCTACAGACAAGCACCAACACCATATGAGCTGGCATCGCATTGAATAACATATGATTTTTAGGATATGTTGTATAGAGTGTAGGGGCTTTACGTAATAAGTTTTTTTATTATTGGAATGACAGTTCTTCCAAATCAGTCCAAGGAATTGATTCTGGAACATTCTTTTTTTCTTAGATATGTCAACGGTTTCGCTGTTTCCGTATAATTTTTTTATGTAATTTCGGTAATAGTTGAAGAGGCCTAGTGCACTCTTTAATGCTAATTTAGTTCTAGGTCTCTCGATGATTTCAATAGCACGTAGCTTTTCAGGATCTGGTTCATATCTTCCTGCTCCTATGATATGGCCTAGATATTTTATTTGCGTTTTTGCGAAGACATATTTCTTAACATTAACATGGAATTTCAATTCAGTTAATTTGGAGAACACGGCATCTAAATGTTTAAGATGCGTATCCCATTCGCAGAAGAAGATAGAAATATCATCAAGATATGCTTTGCAGAATTCACGATATTCACTTAAAGCACTGTTCATCACTTTCTGGAACGAAGCTGAGGTGTTGCGTAATCCAAATGGCATCACCTTTCATCTGTATTGAGCTCGATGCGTTTTAAACGAAGTAAAATCTCGACTCTCTTCTTCTAAAGGAATTTCCCAATATCTTTTTAATACATCTAGACAATTGATGATGTTAGCATGTCCGATCTGGTTGATTAGATCAGTTGTATTCTCCATAGGATAATCGAAGGGTTTTGTCATTACATTTAATAGTCGAAAATCGATGCAAAAACGCATACTACCATCTTTCTTCGCTACACATATGCAATTTCAGCTTCGCTGAGTTCTATAAGACCTAAGCTCTCTAATTCTGCAATTTGATTATCAACTTCTGGCTTTAAAGATTCAGAAATTTTGTAAATATACCTTTCAGTACCCGGTATTAAGCGAATTTTATGTTCATCAACATTGGCTACTTGTATTTTACCGGACAACAATGATGCATGGTTATGAAAAAGTTCAAGTAATTCTACCCGCTTACTTTCTGCCAAATGACTAACATCTACCTCCATGTTATAGTTGCTTATAGATGTTTTAATTGGTGTTGGATGGATTTCTCCAAATTCAACATCGTCTTCAAAAATAACTCCTACAGTTTGTGCTCGAGCTTGAAATTGTCTTATTTTGTTGGCATGGATATATCTTACATTACCATCTGGTAGTTTAACTTTATAGGAATGGGGATTTACTCTATCAATTATTTCACCTGGTCCAGTCCATCTTGCATATAGTTTGTTAGTAGATTCAGGAAAAAGCAAATAGACTAACTCACCTTTCTTGAACTCTTTCATTATCTTGCTCCAATTAAAATAATGGGCATAAGAATTTTGTTTCTTAACAGTGGTCAAAGATGCGAGATCAGCAGGTTTTTCTAAATTTATTTTTAATTCTTGCGGATGCTGCAGAGGACCTCTAGTTTCGCGTCCATACATAAGTCTAAACGGGGATATTCCAGTGGTACAATTAGGTACTTTTCTATAATGCAAAAAGTAAATATGGGATATGCTTATCCCAATCGGTAGGATCTGAAGGGATTACATGGTGTAACATCTGTTTAAATACCCGGTTCCATTTTTCTACTAGACCATTCGACGCTGAATATGAGGAAGTGGAAAACCAAGGACTTACTCCTAATCAATTTTCAAATTCTTTTGTCAATTGCGATGTAAAGTTAGTGCCCTGATCATTACAAATTGTTTCTGGGATTCCGGTACGCGTGAATATTTCTAAAAGGGCATCACACGTTGTTTTAGCCGAAAGATTTTTTTAGTGACACTACTTCTGGCCATCTAGAATTTAGATCAATTAAACATAGACAATTTTTATGCCTTCTTCCCGATGGTGGTACGATTTCTCCAATTAAATCTACATTTACCGTATGGGAAGGGCATGGAGCTCTAACGATAAGTGTAATAGGAATTTTATCCGACTGTCGCTCCGGACTTTTTAATTGACATTTTTCACATGTTCTGCAATAATTTTCTACATGTTTTGAAACATTTGGCCTATAAGAAGATAATTTAATTCGTTCTCTAGTTTTTTCATTCCTAAATGATTTTCATGAGCCAGTTGGAAGAACTTTATCCTGATAACTTTCAGGTAATACTAACTAATAAACCGTGTCCCCATAAATGTTATCTTTGTGGAATAATAACTCATTGCGTAAAAAGATTTTTTCTTTTTTAAACAAGCATCTTTAAAAGCATTCTTTAAAGTTAAGCATTCCCTTTGCAATTTTTGGAATTTATTAGCTTCTGAAAATTCATCATTACTTCTATTTAATTTATCACTTTCCGAGATCAAATAATTGCTAAAATTTGATCCACTTTCACTTTCTTGCGAATGTGAAACAGAACACTCGTTCGAACTTGAATCTTTCTCATTTATATCCACAGAAGAGTTACACTTTGAAGCTAACATACTTTCAACTTTCGATGAATCATCGTTTCGCGGAATCTGAATTTAAGAGTTATAGACATCCGGCGTAATTAAACAAGGAATGTTTAGTTTATCTGTCAAAGCGAATAGAATATTAGAGCTATAAAAATAGACAATCGTCTGGGCAATACTGCTAATTTTGCCTCACCTCTTTCTTTAAAAGCGGATTCTAATATTATTTTTCCTTTCGCTTCGATTTCTATATCTGAAATTAATGTAGCATTTAAAATAGAAATCTCCGCGCCACTGTCAATGATTGCGTCGATTTGTCAACCTGCGAAACAAATAGAAACTTTTAGTAAGGGTAAAAATTAATTTCATTTACATTTTTAGAACACTGCAAATGTTTAGAGTTTACATTAATGACGATAGCGGAATTATCACTGGGTTTATTTACAGACACCTGTGGGTTATTTCTTGATTTCCTTTGTACCTCATTACCTGGTTTATTCACCTGTTCATTTTTATTTCTTCTATTAGGGTAATTTTTCGTTGAATGTGAGTTACTAGAACGGATGTAACATTCGCGTATTTTCGAAGCATATTTGTTTTCGTTTGTAAATTGGGTTTTCTTAGCGGTGGTGGAATATACTCAGTATTTTCATATACTGGTTCGCGATAAACAGACCATTTCTCATATTTTAATTCCTCAAATGATCTACCTTTAGCGGTAAAATAAATATCACATTCTTTCGCCGATTCATCTAGCTGTAGCCAGTTTCCTCCCTGTCTAACTGCAACATGGGCAGACATTTCGTTATCTAAAGTTTCAAAGATTTTATCTGATTTGATCAGATTTATTAATGAATCAAAATAATTCACTTTGTGAATCTTGCAATAGTGAAGCCACCCCGATCGTAAACGAGATGCGATGTCTGTACTCTTTTATAATTAGAGTTTTTATTTTTTCATGATCTTTTAAATCATCTTCATCAATATAAACTAATATATTCGCAGCCTTTTCTCTTATCAATTTCAACAGAATTTCAGATTTATATTCTTCCGGAACATTTTTATGCTTAGAAGCTCTTTCAATGGAATCAAAAAATAGATTCAAAGTTTCATTCTTCTAAGGTACAGGAATTGACAATGTTTGAACAGCTGTCAGGAGTTTATCCAAAGATTGGATATTTTCAACACTATTGTGTGTTGTATTGTTACTTTCTGCTTGCTGCTTCAAACGCAACAGATTTAATTCTTCTTCCTTTTTTCGCTGTGTCACTGTAGTGGCAAGAAAGTCAGAGATAAATTCTTTGTCTTTCAAATGCTCTTTTGATTTTAACAAAATATCTCGTAACTCAACTACTTTTAAGCTTTCATTTGCCGTTTCGCCGATCTCTTGTAGCACGGCGACCAGGTCAACTTTTGTTACATTTTTAAACATGTTACTGTTTATCTCTATCAAATATAAATTGATAATAAATGCTTATAATGCTCACCTTTTCTATGTAATCCTATTTTCTAATCCAGATTTAGTCTCTGGTACTCGTGTAGGAGCGTGCTGTAATGACTGTGTATTCCAGGCTTCAATAAATTCGCTTTTTCTTTTACACAAGTTTATTAGTACTACTATATACGATTAAATAAGAGGTATATACATATGTACAATTACGATTCACGTTCAAGATTACTCACAATTACACACTCGGAGTTTACCTCGTGAACTCCTACAAAAACGTGCACACTCTGTGCAGAGACCCAATACCATTAATGGCGTTTACCAACTCGCTCCCGCGCAACTGTTTCTTCCACTCTTCACTTCACATCCTTTTGACTGAGAGCCGGAACAGATACGTGGAGGTTAGTGGCATGACAGTGACTATCCACCTAGGGATAAATTAGTGTCTATGGAAAATTTGGTGCTGTAGATTGAATTGCAATTTTGGTAGTCACCCATTTATTTCAAAGAGTCTTGTACTATTTTTCAGTAAATTCTTTAATGTGGAGGTGGTTTGGGCTTAAAAATATTTCAAAAATTTTAATTCAGATGTTATTCATTTTGATTCAGGATGTTATTTCATGGCATGAGAAGTGGGTTCTGTATTCAAAAATCTTTAAATTTGTATCCATATAAATAAGTTTACACTTCCTTGTTAAAATTTAATGTTTAACCAATTTTAAAGAATTTTATTCCCTGTCATACGCCACTATTGAATATGTTATACAATAAACGAAACTTAAATGTCTCAGAGTTATCTCACCCCCCCCCCCTTTTCCATCGCTTGTAGGCTGCATATAAATTATTTTCTATTATCCTTTTGACTGATTTTCATTATTCAAAAACCGTTATATATTCGTTCATCTGTTACTGTTTTAAGGCAATACGATTTATTTTCATTAGTATTACTCTTATGCTACATTTTATATATGTTCAGATTGTAAATAACTTCTTATCGCACGCCATGAAAATAAAGTGTGATATTTGTAATATGCCTAGATCTATGCTTAATAACCTTTCTTTCAGTATGATGCAGATTGGCAGAGGAGAAGTTTTATAAGAGGACCCTTGCAACCAGTCCAATTGACACTCGGCTTTGTAGGGATTGGAGAGTTGGCATCTGCTCTAGTCTCTCATCTAGTCAGAGTCGGAATACACGTTCTTATATGGAATCGGACAGCTAGCAAGGTTTGTTTTTTTATGTATCTATTGTGAAATTTCACTTGCTGTTCTTTTAATTGATACTTTGATGTAGATGCTATGAACGCACTTTCTTCAAGTTTCTATACTTCAAGTCATTTTCATTTTAGCATTTAAGAGAATTTCTTTTTATCTAATAAGAATCGGATCGTTTTCTAGGGTTTTAATAAAAGGAGATGAAAAAAAGATGCTTTTTGGATAATGGGTGAAAATGTTTTTCTGTAAATTCAATAAGTTCTTTTTGCAGTAAACTAATATATAAATAATCTATGTGTCTGAAAAATATTCAACTACGTCAAATAAATCTGTGTAACATAGATATATGTAATGACTTAACTTTTTAATCTTCTAAAAATTATTTCCTTTTACGATATCTTAAGGGGTTCCCCGTTTCCCAGGAGTATTTAAAACGCATGCACGTTGCACTCCGCCCTTTTTTTTTCTGATTTTACTCTTAGTAACGACGTGAAAGCAGCGTCGTTCGCGAAAATGGTCATGTAGTGGGGCATTTAAAATATAATCTAAGATGTAAGATTACCTGATCGCTCTTTCTGATTAAAGGATGATCCTGGAATAAAGAAGATTTTACTTTAATTAACTGAGAAATTCATTAAACATGCCTCTACACGTCCGACAAAATTGATGACGTAATATACATGCATACTAAGCATGCATCAATTTATGCTATGCAATGTGTTGGTAGTAAGCATGCTGGCATTAAAATCTAAGTAAAACATAAATAATAGTAATATAGGCTATGAAATTAACAAATAAAGCAAAACTTATCACTTGCCCTTTCTCTTGGAAAAACTCACCGTCTTGATATATTTTTATTCATATTCCATGGCCATTCTTTTTAGATGTGTCATATACCTTGTTGGTAAAGTTAAAAATTCCTTGATGATATTTATTTTGTTCAGTAATAAAGCATACTTAGAAGTGATAAATAGGTGGTATTTCTTAGGAAGTAGAAGTCTGAAGTACATGCATTTAAAATATGGATTTGCTAATTTTTACAAGTTGCATTAGTTTGACCTTGATACTATAACCTTACTTTCAGAATATTTAATTTCAAATAAGCTGAATAAATTAAAAGATGTTTTTAACGAAAACTCTAGGAGTGTAGTTCTTATAAAATTTAAGTTTTAGAAAACAAGAACTCATTATTTTCAATGGCAACTTTCAGTGCCTAAAATATTTTTTGAAATATAAAACAAAAGGAAAAAGTTGCATGCAAATTTCAGTTTAAAATTAATTTCTTTATAGTATGAAAATGAGGTAAAGTAGTGTCTTGCTTTTTTTTATCCACGAGCAGAGAAATGAGAAGAAAATATTTTCTCATAAAAATATCACATAATATCGGATTTTCAGTTTCCATGGCAATGAGTTACCCTCAAGTAGTCATGGTGATGAAGCCGTATTTCCGTTCGATGTGGATCAATAAGTGTGTGCCAAATTTCTCTGCGTATGGCTATTAGGAAGGGACTGATGTCAAGTCTGTTGTAAAGAAAGCTTTTGCCAATGATGGCTGTGGCAATTATACGATATCAATGTGTAATTCCATGGGATTTTCGTAGTCTAATACAACCACGACGAAAGGATACTCATGGCGGGGCAAAGCAATGATATAGTTTTAATGATATAGACGTTATTGCCGCGCCGCGGCTTACATTCGCTAACGATACAAACAACAACTATCATTTTTACATTGCAGGTGCTGAGGCGCGCGCAACAGCGCCCTCTTGTGGCCAATGTTTCGGCACAATGGCAGTTGATTATTGTAATAAAAAGCTTCTGAAATGGGTTTTTGTATGAAAAAGTGCTCTAAAATATGTAATTTTTAGTGAGAGTTAAATAATTTTGATTGTTTCACTAATTTGGTGATGTTGATAGATTTTTTTAACCGTCCTTAGCTGCAATTGAAAATCATAGGTATGCGAAGGAAATGTCCTTATTTCTTTCTTTCCCTGTTTGTCAATAAAAACTTGCATAAAGTGGAGAATAAATTTCTATATTCATGTTTATTTAAGTAAACTTGTTTTTTTCTTTCTTATTCTGAATTAAAATATATTTATTCGGTTAACAACTGATGAAATAAGAATGTAACTTGGCAAGATTCTAGATGACTTTGCATAACGATGGTATTGGTGACACTTCTGGAAAATCATCGCTTAGATTGAATATTCATGAAATCGAATTAAAACGGGTGTTGTCAGAGCCCTACAAGAGAGAATAATATAGGAATGCTGTGGTATATCGTCATGATCGAGGGTAATAAAATACCTGAAATCACCTTCAGTGTGAGGTTTCAGTCGAAAATAAGTTTGGATTATGTTTCAGTTTATCTATTAATTATTGGTAAGATCCTTAGAACTCCCTAAAAATGCAATTTAACAAAATTTTTTGTAAATCAGAATCGCAGAGAAAGGGGAAAAGCCACCCGAGTCATCTTTAATTCAGCTTGTCCTGAGCTTGTTCTTTTACGAAATAATTCCATAAAGAGGATTTATTTTTTTGTAAAACTAAATAATTATATTATAATAAGTGTCTACTAATGATTACAATCGGACCTCTATTTGACGAATCTCTATTTTGCGAACTTTTCCTTGGAACCAAGAACATTTTGCGAATTTCTCGTAAAATAACCTCCAAATGAGTGCATTCTCTATTTAACGAACTTTTCTTGTGATCCAACATTTTTTTTCTCCTATTTCTCAAATATTTCTAGACATTTTAAACTTATTCTTCTTTTGTAAACATTTTATGGTGATCAATGACCTTGAACTGGTTTTACGCAGTGCCTATCTCGAGAGCAGTAAATCGAATGTTTCATTCTTTGCATTCTCATCCAGGGAAGTGCAACCTTTATCCACCCCCACACACACAACTGTCCACTTCACTAGTAAAACTTCAATATCCCCTTCCACCCCTCAATGGAGCTGTCCCGTGTCCTTGAACTAGCTCCCGTTTTCTAGATTGTTGATCAAAGTCGTGTTGGTCATTTCGGTTCTTGTAGCTGGGAAATGTCAAAGCGAAAGTGCTTGAGCATAAAAGAAAAATTTAATTCTTCTAGGTAGATAAAGGCGTGAATGAAAGGATATTGCTTTAAAATTTGGTATTAACAGCTTATCAACTATAATAAAAAAATTGTGATAAGATCAAATATGATTCATCAATTCTTGTTCAAAACGTTTAAAAACATGCGCTCATGAAAGATGGATGGGCAGAAGTAGATACACACAATGCGATAGTAAAATGTTCCTCTCTGGGTCTTCTATGTAATCGAGAAACTTCTCCACTATGGGCATTGGGATACGACGGAATTTCAGAATCAATGGATGGCTTGAAAGACACGGAATTATAAGTAAAATCGTGAAGATGTAAAGAGGATATAATAGATATGAAAAAAGACGGAGACACGAGTAAAATTTTAAAGACTATAAGCATGAAAACACTTTAATGTGACTGCTTATTTTTTTTCAATGTTTGTTCCTAACAAAGACATTAACATTTAAAAGGAAAAATGCTGAGGAAAACAAAGAAAAGAAAGATAACTGTCATGTTGGGTGCAAATATGACTGGATCAGAAACATGAAACTGATTAGTTATGGAAGAAAATCAAGATGTTTTCAAAGGCGCAAAATTGGAGGCAGATTATGACTTTGACAAAACATTTGGATGACAGTATTAGTGAAAAATGGTTCAAAAGTTGGGCAAACGTATGATTGCAGAGGTCCGTTAAAATTGCTTTCGTTTTCGACAATTGTCCCGCCCAAACCGAAGGAAATCATTAAAACTGAAAAATGATACAGTTTTTACTTGCCACCAAACACTACTAAAACAAAGCCAATGTATCAAGGAGTGATATGTACAAACCTATCACTTAGCTGAGAAGTAGGCTGAAAACAATTAATCATATCAAAAGATTCAACTACGGGAAGACATAAATTTCAAAGCATGGAACGGAACTATGATGTCACAGGATCAGCTATTCGTAAACAGTTTTGACAAAGCTGGATTCTTTGTCAGCAGAATTCCAGTAAGTTGAGGACGAAGATGATATTCCCTTAGAGGAATTAAAAAAAAATGCGGATACAGCTAAGGGGAATAGAAGAAATTAACGATGATGCTGATTTAGGTGATTTTCTTCCATTTGATCTCTGAACCTAGAAGCACTAACTGAATTGGATATTTTGGACAGTGAGAAAAATAAAACAATACAGTAAATATGATGAAGACGAAGACAATGAATATGGAAATGATCACGATCACGAAATCAACAAGCCTTGATGAAATGTAAATATTTTGAAACAATCCGATTTACAGTTTAGAGAAAACATGCCTAGCTATGTTTTGAAAATGTGAGAGGCGAGACGTATTATGAGAGAAAACACTTTTTCAAACGAAAACTCAGCAAAAGTTGACTTTATCAGTAATTAAAATTGCATGGGACGCATGTGGTAAATGCTTGAAAATTACTTGTTATATTAAATGATAATGTATTAAAATCTGATTCCATTCATGAAAACAAAAATAATCACCACGGAAGAGTTTCCTTTAGGGGTAAATGATCGGTTTATGCCCAGTTTGATTATGGGTTTTATACATTAAATCTATAATGTAGAACAGATTATATAAAAGTAAACGAAGACTTGCAAGTTAAATAAAAAAAACATTTATTTAGAATACTATAGGGAGATACAGGGGAAAAGATACAGCCGAAAAGTTTACGAGTGGTGAGAATTTGCATGAAGTCATTTGAACGTAATGGAGCAGATTAATGAGGTTGGGATGTTGGAGCTTGTTAGCATAGGATTTACAAGCACATGGAAAGTGGAGACATAGTTACCATAGGTGGGAAGGTCGGCGGCTAACTGCGCCAAGACGACTATAAGAGACAGATGAGAAATGAGAGAGGTATTAACATTTCGGCTGCCCGAAGCTGTGCTGGCTGCCTCAGCGTGCAGCCTGGTTTTGGCTTGAAAAGAGGGCGCTGCTCGTAGTTTGTACAGAGCAGAACTCTGGCTTCATCTATCGCCAAAAAATTAATCTAGCTCTTACATCCTTCTTTATACAGTGATTAAATTATTCTTTACGGGTAATATCCTACATTAATTTTAATATAAAATTATTTAAAAAGAATTTAAAATACAGTGTATTCCCGGACAATGTTTTGTTTTATTCTTGTTTTCCTTGCAGATTTCTTTTTGATGGGTAAGATATATAAAACAAATAGATATTAATTTACAAAATAAAGGTGTGATTAATTACTTTTCTTAATAATATTTAGTGTATATGAATTTAAAATCTGTTTTGTGTAGTTTAAAGTATTTTAAAGGTGAATCTCTCTATTTAACGAATTTTTCGTATAACGAACTTTTTTTCGGGATTTGTGACTTCGTTAAATAGAGGTCCGACTGTATATGCAATATATATGAACATCAAAGCCAGAAAAATTAGAAAAAGTATTCCTTATGATAAAGAAAGATACATTTTTTTTATAATCCTTAAAAAATTCAAATATTTTGCTGTAGAAAAATAGAAAGAATAATGAATAATTGTTTATTGTAAAATTATCCTTTGTTATAAGTTTTTAGCGACACTGGTGTGTTATGCTTTTCTGTGTGTGCTATTAACGCTGATGTGTATTGGATTCTCTTTCCAAATTTTCAAAGTAGCATTTGAAATCGTAATAACTTCTATACACAGTTGAAAAATTCGACTCTCATTTTCTACGTCAGAATCATTGATTCTTCTGCTGTTTCGAATTTCTAAATAATTCACCGTTTTCATTAGAAATTCTTCTGTAAGTCCTATAGGTCAATGAAGAACGCAGTCACACAAAATAACATGCTATTATAAGATTCGGTCTTGCATAGGTTGTGTATATTTTTTAAATAAAACTTTGAATAACATTGTATTAAAACGTGTACAAAACTGAAAATCAATCATAAATGATTGTAAGCATAAAGCTCACATGGAATTAATTGGCCCAGAATTCCAAGATTTTATTGTTAGAAGAATATTCTAAGCAGTTTCCTGTTGTACGTTATGGGGCTATACAAAGTAATAGCTGCTCAGGTCTGAATTTTTTTCATAGAAATCCTTGCAATTATAATTTTAGATGTACATATTTCAGTATTGTACATATCTTTCAAAATATTAAATATAGAAATATATGAAAGACTATTTAATAGTTTGTTAGAGGTGAATTGGATCGTCATGGAAGTCATGACGAATTGAGTGTAACCTGTTGAGTTATTACCTGTGCTGGAACATGTTTAGCATAAATAGAAGATTATTGTTTCGTCTTCGCTTCTTTTAAGTAGTTCCTGTAATCAGATAATTTAAAAATTTCCTATGCGAATATTGTTATTCTTAATTTGCTTGCAGACATTGATGATTTCTATAGGGTTTCTGACAAATCAAAGAAAATTTCGTGTATAAATTATTTTTTGTACACAATTTTTTTCTATCCGGTAGCCCCTAGGATTTTTAGTGTAAGAATTTAAATTGTGAACTTGCTGCATACAGTGCCTCATCCTTTATTATAGGACACTCCACAGATGCACGTCCACGTACCACTAGAAAACGTCTACATGCTGATCCAAATTTTTATTTAAGATTTCTTTTCTTGACCGTGCTTTTAGAAGCCCTATTAAATGTAAATTTGAAATAAGATTTTAAGGATAAGTTTTTGCCCTAAGATGTATTACATACCCTTTAATATAAATCTTAGGACATCTTTAACATCTGAAATAATTTCAGTCATTGATGAAACTCGAAATATGTTAAGTTATGTAAATTTAATTATATTTATAGTGTGCTGATCTAGTCAGACTTGGAGCCATTCTCGCTAACACACCTGCAGATGTGGCGGCAGAAAGTGATATAGTATTTTGCAGTGTCAGAGGCACTGGACCAATTACTGAAGTAAGTTAACCAAATTATAAAATATATGATGTTACTTTATTTTTTTTATTACAAAACATTTTTCTCTTTTGAAATAAGATTTTATTTAGCACAAGTTTCCTGTTCGTTGATGTAAAATTCACATCTTAACTATTTTTATCGATTCCATTAATTTTTTCTGACAAAATATAATAGAAGAAATACAAAAAAACCAGTAGCCAGATTCTTTTTGTTACACTTTACTATCCATTTATTTAATTAATCATTGTTTTATTTTATTTGATACCTTAGTTAATATTCTCGGGCTATTTCCTGTTTGTATTCTTTAATTAAACTCTATATCAAATTTTATTGAATCATATATAATTTTGTATTAAATAGTATATTATCTGATGATATTTTGCTGTTTATTATTTCATAAAATAATTTAAGTGTTCTTTATTTAATTGGCTGTTTAGGTTTGTTTTGGCGGATATTTTGTTGGCCTAAACGGTATTGTAGCCGGTCTTAAGAGGAATACTAGAAGTGAAAAAGGATTTGTTATGCTGTCATCAATTAGACCTGAAACATCTATGATTATTGCACAGGTATTTGAAAATTATGAAAATTGATTTTTGAAGTTTTCTAAAAGAAAACTTATTGACCCTGCGGAACAAAAAACCCCCTTTTTTTTAGTTGCCAAAGAAAGTTTAGCGGGTTTAGGGTATCTTGAGGCTGCTGATTTCAAAACTAATTTTACCTTCGCCGAATTGGCTCTAGTTTATGAAATAATGCATATTGTCAACATTTCAATCGTGTCTGCAATAGAGTGGACCGAAAAAAGTCAATTTCTTTCCTGTCTCTATAGAGCGGGAAAATTTGCGAAATGGTGAGAAATAAAACAAAGAAAATAATTAGTTAAATTGAATAATATCTACCGTATGAACCTTAAAAGTCCTAAAAGGTTGCAAAATTAGATTGTTTTTAATTAATTTTTAAAATTTCTCTTGATCTCTTTATTTTAGCATTAGCTGTTAAGCACTCAATTTCTTAAGAGTAATAAATTTTATTTTATAAAATTTGATCTTTAACTTCTTGTCACAGATTCCTTTCGAAGTTGTCAAAAATATGTGAAATTACTTCAATATGCAATTTTTAGTTCCTAATCAACATCATAATCTTCACACAGCATTTTGTCGATAAAATGCAACAGGTCAATGTATATGCATAGAAAAAGGTTATTTTGGTAAAAAAAAATATCAAATTTGTTTATTTTTGTGTTGGGTAACACTTGCAAAACTAAGCTCCAAAACTGGAATATTATTTCTTAGTTCAGAATGCATTCCAAGAATACAGAAAGTAACAAAAATTAACGCACCTTACGTTTTTATTTAACCTCCTAATTAGATGCCACTACCTATTTGATATATTTTTTTTATTTCAATTTATTTAAGATGGTAAAGGATACGTGATACATTTAAGCGTTACCAGGTGATTTTGTATTTAAAATTAATTGTTATTTTGACTTAATTACGGATTTAAATAGCGTGCGATCACAAAAAAGCCGAACGTTTGACATGCGACGCTGACCAAGAAGGGGTTGAGAAAAGTCCCCGGCTACCAGATGTCAAAGTAATAGAACAAAGATATCACGGAAAGTGGGACACACATATGGTGGCAGATTGCTGCTAGAGACTCTTACGCGAAACTTTCATTGTACGTGAAAGGAAATCATATAAAAGCTTTTCCATGAATTAATTGAACCAACTTATTTAATTTTCATTTCATTGGACTTAATGCAACATCATCATGTCTTTTTCACCCTACCATTATGATTAATCTACTTTATTTGTTGAAATTTATTTCTTTATTTCATTCATTAATATTGTTTTGAATTTTATTCTTTAACTAACATTTGACACAAATTTCATGTGATTTCTGTTTAGATTTATTTTCTGATTTATATATTGGTTTCTCTTTAGGTTTAAGTTGATTTATTGCATTGATTTATATATTAGACAGTTTCAATGCGATTTGAGTGGTGCCTACATATTACTAGGGAAATATAATTTTTGTTTTATCTCGAAAACTAGAGTCAATCTGACAAAAAGAATGCCAGATTCGGAATCATCACCACGAAATTATTCAAAATCACTGGGATATCATTGGCAAAATAATCAGTGTTGAGCAGTGTAGTTGATATTCTATTCTATTCTAGCAAACGTTATTTTAAAATTAGTTGATCAGTTTAAAATCTTATTTTTGAATTTAAAATTTCTAGTGTTAGTTAGTTTTGATTTCAAATGCATTCACTCTATATTCTGTTCTGTAAAAAGAGAGAAACCCACCCCGAACCAAGATTGAAGTAGCTAAATGCGACCAAATATGATTAATAGATTTTTTTCCCTTAGTGATAACTCAAAAAGATTATAGAAATACCAGTATAGCCCAGTGGTCGGGCAGTTAAAAAAGGCCGAATTCGGAATTAATTAGGGGAAAGCTAGAAATTGTTTTATTACCTTTAGTTTAGGTCTGGAATGAATATATTAAGTTTTCCCCCTCTTTCTAGGTGAGCTTTATCCGCTGTGTGCAGATTTGTAGTCAGAAAAAGGACTTTTTTTCAATAATCGATTAATATCTCAAAAACAATTCATGCTATAAAAAACACTGATATCAAAAGTTGTAGAGATTGAAATTCTGAATAAAATGAGTACCAACACTTATAATGTTCAATGAAAATTAAGCTCACAACTGCGCTTCAAAGTTTTGCCTAAATCGCTAATCAAGCGCTTGAAGCGAGAAAGGACAAGCTATGATACTGATTATCATAATATTATCAAAAATGAATTTGTTATTTGACTTTAGTTTGTTTCTTAACGTTTTCACAAAATCAATTCTTTTTGAAATAAATATAATAACTTCAACATGACTCATGAGAAATGATTTTTACTTTTGAAACATTTTATATGACAAAGAAAATCAAGCAACTTTAATAAAAAGTACTGTTGTAAAAAATAGAAAAGAATCCAGCCCTGCAGACTTTATAAAGGGTCACCTGCAGGAAGGGATTAAAAAATGGGATCTTTTTCTGTAAGAGGCCTGACTTTCGAAGATCCCCAAAGAAAAGAAAGACAAAAGAATGACTACCCGCAAATAAAAAAAAATTACACATCACAATAAATACGCCATTAAAATGTTATATTTTGTCTACTTTTGTTTTTCGGTCGCAGCAGCATTTTGCTCTGGATAACATTGTACTATAATTGTCCTTAATCGTTTACGGCGCTTTTTGGCTTTTTTGTTTTGGTTGTTTTACTCTTTTTCTCTTGATTTTTTTATTTTTGAAAGTAATTTATTTTAGAAAATAAGCACCAAATTTTGCGCAGAATTTTTTTTTAAAACTGAAAATATATTCACTAATATTTTTTGTCTTGTGGAAGTAAAATCCATTACATTCTCTCATACATAACATTATACGATAATTGCGAAAAAAGCAAGACTGTATACTTTTTCTTGTCCACTTAAATTTTATGAATTACACTTAACTCTTATGAAAAAAATATAGAGGAATGTTTTTAATATCCTGTTTTCACCGAATGAAATTATTTTATACTACTTTAGGAATGTTGCTTAATTAAGATTACTCTCCTTTTATTTATGCTTATTTAGTTTATTCTTAACTGTGCTTTTTATATTTTCAGGACTTCCGAAAAGCTAGCACAAAATATTTAGAGGCCCAAGCTCTTTTAAAATCTCAAAGCGAAGATTGTGATATTAGAGTCCTTTGTGCGGGAAGTAAAAGTCTGTTTGAGAAGCTTCCTAACTGTTTTGCCTGCACTAAAGCTCAATTTATTTACATCAGCAGTAAGATACTTTTATTGTTGGTAGAAATAGAAATGGAATTTTGAAAAAATCCTTGTATTTAAATTTGTATGGTAGCCTCATAGATAAACTATCGCAAGTCCAGTTTTGCTGATTTTGGTGGTTTTACCGTAGTTGCATTATATTGACCGCATTTTGGATGGGTAAGCAGTATTGTAGCTGTATCTTTATCACTACAGTATACCCCCGAACTCGGAGCCAGGACGGTGTCGTATCTATAGGAAAAACACCCAACTTCTTTCAAAACAAAATACAACATGCCCTACTTTGCGCTCTGGTACTTCTTTTGGTTCTCCTGTAAAATGTTCAACTTGTTAAGATAATTTGCCTTTGAGGTACCGATATCTTTTCTTCATGCAGAATTTCCATTATGTTCATTATTTTTGCCAGAGATCCTTTACTCTGTTTCGAGTTTTCCTCTCTTCATGGATTAGAAATCATTTTTGCATCTTGGATAAGAGTTCTAAAGAATGTTAGATATAAATTTTCATAACATAACTACAAAATATTTGCACATTTATATGGTTTTAACTAATCTGATTGAACTGACGGAAAAAATGGCTTTAATCACACTATCGAATGTTATCCACAGTTGTGTGTGTGCATAAGAAATATAAAGGACTGAAAGGATCTAGTCATATTCGCAGTGTAAGACTGTATTTTTTATATATATAAATTTTCCAGGCCATTATAATTGTTGGATATCTATATAGGATTGTCTTTTTCATATATTTCCTATGTTATTTTAATTTTAAGTGCAATATATTTTTAATATTAGTTCTTAGGGTGAGTTTACTTCTTCTCGATTTGTTTACTTTTAGGGTTTTGCAATATTTAATGAATCTGCTTTCTTAATCCTTTAACTATTTTACTAAGTATAATTTCAAATTAAGTTTAAATGTTTATTGTAGATTTAATAATTTCTGTTACCATTTAATCTGTAGGGTTTTGTAATCTTTTAATATATTGTTTTTAATACTAATTTTTGTATGTTTGGATGTACAATTTTTATTGTGTATGTAAATTAATACTTTTGACAGGGTTCCCACGGGTCTTAGAAAGTGCTTATAAATGCTTATTTTAACCTGCCATTTCTAAAAGCCCTTAGAAGTACTTATATTTCTTCAGCAGTCCTTAGAAAGTGCTTATTTTCCTTTTAAAACAAAATTCTGTTTTCGAACGACGAAATTTTATTTTCCCGAGCATCTGATTGCTTTTTAGCGCCAGATCGGCGATAAAACTACTTACGACTGAAAATTGGCGATAAATTAGCCTCCAGCCTACACCTGCTTCTAGTATTCTGTCTTTTATTGCAAATGAGCAAGTGATGGATGCAGAAATTCTGTGTGCAATGAAAACTGTCAAGAGTCATTTTTCGTATAATTCATGTGAAGGAAGTAACAACTTGTTCGCAAGAATGTTTCCCGATAGCCTAACTGCAAATCAATTTACTTGTGGATCAACAAAATGTACATACATATGTTGCTTTGGGTTAACCCCATATTACAAGAGTTTGCTTTTTAGAAACTTGGAAGATGTGGGTTTATTTACACTATTATTCGACAAGACATTAAATAAATGTACACAGAAGAAGCAAATGGTCATTTATGTTAGATACTGGAATGGAAAAAGTGGGCAAGTAGACACAAAATATCAAGACACATCTGCCTTCATAAGCCATTCACGGTCTAATGACATTAGTCTGTCCATAAGTTAGATTTATTAAAACTTTTGCATGTATCGATAGATGGGCCCAATGTTAACTGGAAATTTTATGATCATCTTCAAGTTGATGTATTGGTAGCTGTGGGCTACATATTATGAATAATTCATTTAAACATGGAGCATCTAATACTGACTAGAATGTTAATGCCATTCTATCATCTTTGTATTGGTTGTTGAAAGATTCACCAGCAGGGAAGGAGGATTTTGAAAAAGTCTGAGAATTAAAAAAACTCCCCCTAACGTTTTGTGGCTATAGATTGCTGGAAAATACCAGTTTTGGAACGTGTGATAGAAATTTGACCTGATATTAAAAAATATGTTCATAATGTTGAAAATAATAACTTGCCTAAAGTGAATAACAAAAGCTTCCATACTATAGCAGGAGCTGTGAAGGATGAGTTGATGCTCATCAAGCAAAATTTTTTCTTGGCTGTAGCAAAATTACTCTTGCCATTTCTAGAAATTACTCTTGCCATTTCTAGAAATTACTCTTGCCTTTTTTGCCACTGATATGTTGAAATTAGTTAATCAATTGATAGACTATTTCAATATTTTAAAATCTGAAGCCAAAAAGAATATCTCAACTGCATACAAGCTATGCCAGTTTGACTTCACAGATGCAAAATATTATACTTCTCTTGGGAAGGTCAGTGTTGGACTTGTCTGTGACAAATTAATTAAAGAAAAGATAAAACAGAAAGCAATTATCACAAAATTAACTTCAAACCCTTTTGGCTAAACCACCAATTAGTTTTTCCCTTGTACGGAATGCTTCATGCATAGATCCAAGAAAAATGGCCTCTGAGCAAGATAATTGCAAAAGTTCAATGAAGCAAATTTTATTACATTTTTGTAAAAAAAAAATTGTTACAGAAGAATGTGATGCTTAATACTTCAATTTAAAGAGTTTTTAAAAACTACTGTCCTCATGTACTCAGCATCATTCAAAAACCTTGTTACAAAATCTGACAGGCTAGACATATTTTTAAATGATTTTTTTTTACTTCAAGATGCAGCAAATGGAAAGTTTTAGAGAGTAATGAAAATTCTTATGATTTTATCACATGGACAAGCTACAGTAGAACGAGGGTTTAGTGTAAATAAATCATTAGAGGTAGAAAACTTAAATGAAGATTTTTATAATTGCTCAGAGGCTCATTTTTCAGAATGCGAATAATTCTAATGATATTCACTCTACAATTGCTACAAAAGAGATGAGAAGGTTTGTCTCTTCTTCGAGGCAGAAATATATCCTTCATTTGGAAGAATAACTAAAAATTGAGAACCAAAAAAATTCGGAAAACAGTAGGAAAAGAAAAGTAGACGAGCTTAACTATTTAAAATCTAAAGAAACTTTCCTTCAATCTGATATCACAGCAATGAAAAATTCAGCTGAAGAACTGTCTAATAAGGCAGAATCTTCCAATAATATTTTCCCTTTTTATAAAAGCAAATGCACTGCGAAGAGATATTAAAGAAAAAAAACCACCTGAAATTGAGGAATTAGTCAGATTTTTGAAAAAGAGAAATAAATCAACTGAAAAACAAAAATGACTGCATCAGGATTTTAAAAATATTCTTAATTTACTTAATTTCTGAAAATGAAAGCATTTTAATGATTGACGTTGATTTTGATATTTGTAAGGCCGTTTTAATGTATTTCATCTGTTACAGAGTTACATTAGTTCAATCATTAAAATTTTAATTGTACCCCTATTTTCTTTTGTGTAATTTTCAGATATTTTTTGATAGGACCGAAAACACTCCTATGAAAAAGTTAGATCTTGTGTAAATATTGATACTGTCTTTCTTTTTTTTAATGTGTGTGTTTATGTGACTTTGTACTTTACATTATTCTTAAATTTAAATCCTGCCTAAGCTATAAACATTAAAAACTGAAAAGAAAATCTTGGAACATTTTAAATAGAAATGAAAATTCTTTATAATTTATTGGTTTAAAGTATGACATTTTTGAAAGAAAATTTTTAGAATGTAATAAGCTGTAATATATTTAAGTCAAGAATTTTTACTATATACAGGATGATTATAATTACAGTTGCAGTTACAGTTGCATAATTACAGGCTGCAAAAAAAGAGCCACTGATCAGAATGACCTGGTATTTCATCTGAGTATACGTGAAGCAATGGGAATTTGTTTTTGCGAAAGAAAAAAAAAAATAGTTCAAAATTTGACCGATAGATGGCACTGTACTCGTGATAAGATGCTAAAAAATAATTGCTTTAAAAGATAGGCTAATTTTAAGATGCTAATTAAAAGACGTGATATGTTGTAATTTTTGTTCAAAGCCCATCCACCACGACAAGGTGGTGCCACAGCGGATAGGGAAAAAAAAAATCGGTTTTTAATTGGCCCTAGGCCAAAATCATAGAAAAACAAAAAATGAAACGATCAAGAAAAGTTAAGAAATGTTCAATATGCTGTCCACCGTTTTCTCCTATGAGCTGAAAGCACAAAACAGCATGTTCCACAACAGATCGGAGTGTTTCAGTGGTGATATAGTGAATGTGTTGTGTAATGCGGTTTTTCAACTCAGCTAACTTCGCAATCGGACCCCCGTACACAACATCTTTTAGGTAACCCCACAGCCAGAAGTCGCAATGGTTCAGATCGGGTGATCGTGGCTGTCATGCTGTTGGGAAATGGCGAGTGATAATTCTGTCATTTCCAAAATGCAGAGTCAACAGCTGCTTCACTGGTGTTGCAATGTGCGGAGGAGCGCCATCTTGCGTAAAAATTGTGCTATCCGCGCTGTTGCAGTGCTGGAATGAGCTGGTTGCACAAAAGAGATTCATAACGTATCCCATTGGCTACAGGTTACAGGACCCGCAGGACCAATCTCCTCGAAAAAGAAAGGGCCAACGGTAAATGCTGCCGTAAACCCGCATCACACAGTGACCTTTCGAGAATGAAGAGGGAATGGATACATTTGGAACGGATTCTCTCTTGCCCATATTCTGAAATTTTGAGTATTGACAGAACCTTGGAGATGGAAATGGGCTTCGTCTGTCCACAAAATGTTCCATGGCCATGCATTGTCCATTTCCATTCAAGCAAGAAATTGCAAAAAAAAAAAAAAATGAGAAAGCTTCTCGTTTTGACAGGTCAGCAGGAACCAACTCCTGAATATGCGTAATTTTGAACGGATAGCATTGCAGGATGTTTCATAACATTTTACGAACCATTCTGACAGGCATGTCTAAAGTTCGGAAAATTCCCCGTGCACAGCACGTTCCCAAAGCACTGCTTGACGCTTCTTGAAATGCTGTAGCCACATCCTCCACTGACGTTGAAGCAATTGCTTTCCTCTCTCTGCCACATTTCACGTCAAATGAACCCGACTCTTCGAATTTATCAATGTTCTTCTTCAAACCGAATGCAGTCATCGGACTAGAGCCGCTTCTTAAACCCTTGAATGTCCGGAATTTCTTTAATGCAAATGCCGCACAGTCACCGTTCTTGTAAAAAAAATTCACAAGCAGAACCCGATCCTTCAATGATAGAGTCATGACTACCTTCTCAGACGTAGAATAACAGGAATTGCATGTTCCCCGCCTTTTTATCACAAGTGTAATGTGCGGTGTGCATGTCACGTCTTTTAATTACGAGGGTCGTTCAATAAGTCCTTAGAAAATCCAAGAGATGGAGCTCGTCGTATTGAAAAAGGTTTGTTTTTAGTAAGCGCCATCTCTCACTAGACTACTGTTAAATTTTCAGCTATATGTATCGAGTGGTTTAATTTTCATAGTCGATTGAAGCAACAAACTTTTGTTCACTTAGAAAAATGAAAAAAAAAAAACAAGTTTCGTGCGGTGATTAAACACTTCTATTTAAAAGGCTTAACACCGAAAGAGATTAAAGCCGAGTTGGAGGAAGTTCATGGCACATCTGCTCCCGCGTTTGCGACTGTTTACAATTGGGTAAATGAATTTAAACGTGGCCGCACATCCACAAATGATGAAAATCGTTCGGGACGTCCAGTGGCTACCTCCGAAACGATCGAAAAAAATCCGCGATATGGTGTTGAGTGATCGATGAATCAAAGTGCGTGAAATAGTTGAGGCCACAGGCATATCCCAAGGTACAGTGTTTTCAATTTTGCATGAAAGATTGGGTGTGAAAAAAATCTCGGCAAGATGGTTGCTGCGTTTGCTCTCAATGGAGAACAAACGCAATCGTGTGATCAATTCGGAGGCTGGTTTAGCGCTTTTCCGTCACAATCTTGCCGAGTTTCTGCGTCGATACATAACTGTGAATGAAACATGGATACACTACTACACTCCAGAGACAAAGGAACAGTCAAAACATGGGTTTTTAAAGGCGATCCGGCTCCTAAGAAGGCGAAGACGATGAAATCGGACGTCAAGGTGATGGCCACGGTTTTTTGAGATGCAAGCGGAATCATTTACGTCAATTACTTGGCAAAAAGACAAACAATAAATGGAGAGTATTAAGCGTCATTATTGCACCGGTTGAGCGAAGAAATCAAGAAAAAACGCCCTCATTTGGCAAAGAAAAAATTCTCTTCCATCAAGACAATGCACGGGTGCACACCTGCGCAGTTTCGATGGCGAAAATTATGGAATTAAAGTTCGAATTATTACAACACCCACCGCATTCATCAGATTTGTCTCCCAGTGACATTTTTTAATTTCCTAACTTGAAGAAATGGCTGGGTGGAAAACGATTCACGTCGAACGAGGAGGTGATTGCCCTAACAGATGCCTATTTTAAGGACCTTCGGAAATCCTATTTTTTAGATAGCTTAAAAAAATTAGAGAAACGCCGAGAAAAATGTATCGAGCTAAAAGGAGATTATGTTGAAAAATAAAAAAAAAATCTACCCAAAATAATTTGTTTTTCTATCCTTTTACATCATCTTATCACGAGTACAGCGTCATCTATCGGTCAACTTTTGAACTATTTTTTTCCTTCGCAAAACAAATTCCCATTGCTTCACGTATACTCAGACGAAATATCAAGTCATTCTGACCAGTGGTTATTATTTATTTTTTTTACAGCCTTTTGAAAGTGCAACTGTAATTATAATGACCCTGTATATGAGCAACTTTTTGAACTTGGAAGATAGTGGTATGTTAAATTTTTCCCACTGCTGTGCCTATTTTCTAGTTTGTTAATATGCGTACATATTATTGACATGCGTGCATATATAGGCCCATATTTTAACTGCTGACATTTTTAAAAATGGGACTGAGCTTCTTTTGAAAAATTTTTATATGGCATTATTTTTGTATAATTAAAAAAAAATAGACTTAAATATTGAATTTTTTACATAGAATGTTCTTATGAGTTTAACTAAACTATAAAAGTATCTCATTTGGTTGAAAGTCGTGTATTAAATTGTGGAATACAGCTTTTATAATATTTTATTTAAGTCCTTATAAAGTCTTAGAAAGTGCTTATTTTTAGCTTGAAAAGTAGAGTGGGAACCCTGTTTTGATATATATATATATAATGTTTCCGTTGTTGTAGTCGTTATAGTAAGGAACAGGCCGAGCAAATAATTACTTTTCATTTATTATCAAAATATTTAAGTTAATTTCAGGACAGTGGCTGACATACGTGCATCTTAGTTCAGGTTTTCAAGACAAAAGCGAACAGAAAATCCCTGCATTTTCTCAGATAAGGGATTAACATATAGACACGTGATTAAAGTGAAGGGAATAATAGCTATTTTTAGTAAATTACGTAAGTGTTTTAGGGAAAAGTTTGGCTCCAACAAGTCGCTGATTTCGCGATTTATGATGGCGCGTGGAAGCGATTAAAATATTCTTTTAGTAATAAATATGCCAAAATGCGAGATTTAACATACCTCCAGCGCGAAAAATTAAACTTTAAACTTGAGTTTAAGAAAAGTGATTTTGGAATACATTAAGATATTTTAAAGTATATAATATTAGAATTTAAAGCAAAATTAAGTGAGATTATATATATTAACAAAAGAAAACATCAAAACCACTTAATAAAAGAAAAAAAAACAACAAAACGGAATATAACGCTAACGTCCGGGACGCGTCATCAGCAAGGGAAATCCCGAACAAGCGTATACTTATTATTGGTGTTTTCTAAACACAAACTCTAGCAATAATGCTAAAAAGAGTTTGTGTCCCCGGAACACCGAACAAAAAAACAATAGTTTGAAACAAAGAAATATCAAGTAAAAAGTTCATGTCTAATTGAAATAAAATAAATGAGACCAAATTTCAAACCAAAAATGTAAAAAGTTCATGTCTAATTGAAATAAAATACATGAAACCCAATTTCAAAACCAATAATGTGAAACAAAAATGAAGAAAAAGGTGTCAAAACTCACTCAAAAGTCCACAAATTGACAAACAATACAGTAACGGGATTCAGATGCACAAGCACGCGGCACGAACACATTAGATACGAACTTTTTACATTTTTGGTTTGAAATTTGGTCTCATTTATTTTATTTTGAACTAGATATGGACTTTTTACTTGATATTTCTTTGTTTCAAACTATTGTTTTTTTGTTCGGTGTCAATGGCGAATCCAGGATTAGGGTCTAGGGGGGGGGGGGGCTGAGGTCATAAAGACGTTGTATCGTAGTGACGAATATCAAACCTCAAGGCTTATATAAACAAAAACACTTTAACTTTACAGACATTCCTCTCCTGACAATAAGAATAATAAAGAACACTACAATACTTTCGATAATTTAATAAAAAATGCTATGAAATAACTAGCCAAAAAAATGTTTTCGACCGCGCCAACGCTACAAGTGGAATGACTAGAAAAGTAGGAAAATTTTCGAGCCTGTCAAACCAGAAAGCAATGTTGTAACTATTTTATTACTATTTTTTTAAAATGAAAATTAAGAACAAATAGTTGTAGTGATTTTAAATTAAATCAAGAATTTTGGTTTAGCTCTAGGGGGGCTGCAGCCCGATAGCCCCTCCCCTGTATTCGCCACTGTTCGGTGTTCAGGGGAAACAAGCTCTTTTTAGCATTATTGCTAGAGTTTGTGTTTAGAAAACACCGATAATAAGTATACGCTCGTTCGGGATTTCCCTTGCTGATGACGCGTCCCGGACGTTAGCGTTATATTCCGTTTTGTTGTTTTGGTTTTTCTTTTATGAAAGTGGTTTTGATGTTTTCTTTTGTTAATATTTCTCACTTTTCTGTTGTATTGGCGCATTCACCGTATTAGTGAATTTTTTTTCATATTTAAATCTTTTTTTTAGAATTTATGTTAACCATAAAGTATCCGTTTCCTAACGTTCACTTAATTTGAAATAGTATTTCTTCGATTAAAGTATTAATTTCTTGATTGGTTATTGCATTTGTTTCTGTATTTGTTTATGATTGTATATATATATATATATATGCACACACTTAGAAAAGTGACATTTTGAAAATACATTTGATTTCATTTAAAATGTTGGCTGTTTTTTTTTTTTTTTTCTTTTTGCATCTTGAGGAACATACCTTCAGTAGAATTCCAACTATCCGAAGCATAATCAGGGCTGGATTTATACATTTCTACACCCTAGACCAAAGCACTTAATTCTGCGCCCTTATCCCTGGCGCATTCACCGCAACTATAAAGACAGGCAACGTAAATGTGCCAAAAGTTTATTTAATGTGTATGGATATGCTTAAAAACAATATTTTATATGGTCTTTTCAACAATAATTCTTAAATTTTTAAATATTTTATTATAATTTTTTTGAAATTTTCGCCCTGCGGTTGTTGCGCACTGGGCCATGGCCTAGGTTGGCCCTATGGGAAATTTGGCCCTGAGCATTTTGGGAGAAAAATATGCCACGTTCTTAAAACGGACTAAAAAGTAAAAAATAATTTCTTCTAGCCCCATACAGATTTATAACCCCATACAGATTTAAAACGCAAAACGTGGGGCGCATGCAATAGATAATTGATGCATAAATAGTTTATTTCAGTCACTAACAAATTTTTTGCAATGGAAATTATATGAACTGTTGTGTGAGTTTTCTCAACGGCAGCTGCTCTCTACACTCCTTACTATTAAATATTGTATGCGCCCACGTTTTCCGCTTTAAATCTGTATGGGGCTAAAAGAAATTATTTTTTACTTTTCAGTCCGTTTTAAAAACGTGGCATATTAAAATTTTTATTTTATTTAAATAATTATTTTCTTCTTTTTAGTCTTGTGTGTGTGAAATTTTGCAATCGATTTTGACCATCTTGATGAGATTATGATGGAGACATGTGGCAAATTTTAGGTTTATTTCAGTTTCTCTTCACCTGATCATAAATAAAAAATTGTTATTTTTCTGAAAAATTAAGTTACTTGACGCAGAAACCTTTATGAAAACAACTAGCACCCGAACAGCATTTTATTTCCCCTCCCCCCTCTGGAATTTCACGGCAAACAAATTATTGTCACTCTGGTATAGCAAACCCTCCCCTCCGAACTTCAATCCACTCTTCGATGTCCCCCCTCCCCTATTCGCGGCGGAATTTCTTGGAATCCTACAAAAAAAACTCGAGATTCCCCTTCCTCGCTACTCACGAGTGACGCCTGGACAGCGCCATCTATCGAAGCTCTGGGTCGGCGTCTTTTTTTACTTAATTTCTGAGGTTTATCCAATCATCCGAATGGGTCCTATCCACGTTTAATTGGATAACTGGAGTTCATCTATATATATAAACTTAAGATCGTAAGATAGGAATATCCTCATCGGTCTAGGAAAAGAAAAATCAAAATCTGCATAATGTTGCTTAGAAAAACTGCGATAGCATTCCCCTTTCCCCAGTGCATGAGTAGGTGCATCAACTCGTGTTGATTTGCTAGGAATCAATAGATTGAGTCATCTTTCTGGGCGTGGTTTAAAGAGTGATCTCTGTCCTAAAAAGTGAATCTGAGCTATATACCCCGCTTCTCGTTGAAGTTCAAATTCCTAGTTACTTTTTACAGATTTGTGTGAAATGTTGTTGTCGTGTCTGTATTATTATTATATGAACAAACGAATGTTATTCGTATATTCGTTCTGTCATTTTAAATATAATCGAAGATGATTACTGATACTAAGGGCATAGTTTTTATACGCAGATTGCATACCAAATCCACTAAAGCAACCAATAAATTTCTCATTCCCACTAAAGATACAAAAAATTGATATCTGACAAAATTTTGCGACTTATTTTACCTATTCGTCATGCTTGTGTTAATTGTACAATTTGTTTTGTGTATATAGATGTTTTACTGCCTTAAGAAAAGATTTTATACTCGTTTCGAGAGAAGTGACATTTTATAACTTCTAATTTTTATTTGATTGTAGACTGAATTTTTAGACTTGGGATTTTACGACTTATTTTTCTTTTCACTATTTCTTTCTGTTTTAGTTTAGTGTCCTATATGCCATTTAACCCAACCATCAATGTTTACATTAAATAAGAGAGAATTAAATTTTCAACGAGAAATTTTACAAAAATACCGCTCCATAATGTTGCTTCAGGGAGTCCATAGCGAGTTAATGTTATGATGAGGTTAATGAAGTCAAATTTTGTTTATTAATTAATAACTTATTTTGTATGCTATAACACATGAAAGTTTGACCACACATTTCTTTTTGGTACATTTAACTAACTTATATTTTCAATATAATGTACTAATATGGTATATTAACAAAATGATAATCTCGCAGCAGTATTTGCGAAGATTTTTTTGCTGCTTGGGAAGAAGAGAAAAATTTTGCACCACCTTTAAATTTCATGTATATTATATATGTGTGTCATTAATAATACATTCCAATTTTTTTCAGCTTTGCTTGGAGAAGCTTCAAGAATGAAGTATGCACATACCATTACACATGTTGGTTATGCCTTATCTCTTATTGAAGCTTTAGCTGTGCTTCAAGAGAGTGAAAAACCTGTGGAGAGTTTAAGCTTTATTCTAGACGAACTGGATAACGTCTCTCCCATAATGAGAAATAAAATTAAAGGTTAGTTATCTTGTTATTCAATCTGCATTCTTTTTCTCTAAGCATTCAAGGTATAATACAGTTTGATTCAAAACAATTCTACTATATTTCGCCTGAGAATGCGCTATTTTATGTGAATCTGTGTAATAACCGATAAAAATTTTCCCATCGTGATGTAACTGTCTTTCTTCAAGAAAAAATCCGCAATAATGATAGAATTTATAACGCATGAACAGGGGTAGTGCCAGTGCTGGGACGAGGGGGGGGGGCCCGGCCATCCTATCGGAGATGCTGTGCCCCCCCGGAGGGGAAAATTTGTGTCCCCCCTCACACAACTAATAGATAAAGATCTGGCGAAAATTTGAGACCAAATTATTACACTCCTCCCCCCATACAGCAAGTCGTAACCCACCCCTTTATTTATATGTATATTTCAAAACTACTTTCATGGAATTAAGAAATTGAAAATTTCAGTCCAAATGCGAAATAAATGGGCATGTTTAAATAATTCAAGTAATTTGAATATTTCAAAGAGATAACATCTTTTTAATTGAAATGAAAAACTAATATAGCTGTGATTTCCAAATTTATCTAGAAAGAAATTCGTTAAAAATATTTAGATATTCTTTATTTAATATTAATGTATTTTTAAAATGTGACTTTTTGAAATTCTCAGATAGAGTAAGTACTACTAGTTCTTAAAATACGTTTTCCACTTATATATTCGGTTATAATTGCTTCATAAATCCAATTTATAATCTTCTTAAAGAAATACAATGTATTGCAAATTAAATGAAAAAAATTAATGTTTATTAATTTTCCTTCATGCGTAAATTAAAAATATTGAAGTTCATTGCATAAAATTAGAAAATCATAATCGCATTTTGAATTCTTGAATGATTCAAATGTTAAAACGGGTATTAACTTAACAATATTTTTGGTGTATTGAATAATATATGAAATATGTTTGTTTCAGACATCATATTTCATAGACGGGATCTTGGTGGAACGATAAGAGAGCTTAAAGATACTTTGAAAGAATTATATGAATGGTATCCCAAAAAACCACTTCATCTAGCGACAGCAGCATTTGAGGTGAACAAACGTCTAGTACTTTCTTTTTTTTATATAATTATCTGATTCCTTTCCTTAAATATAGGTGAAAAAATTATTAATTTCATCATCTTTTTTCCCCCCAAAAGTCTTTTTTATTGATAAATTTTACCATTTTTTAATCAATGCACCTGAAATGATATAATGGTTATTAATTTTTATGCCATATAAAGCAAAGAAAAAATGAATGTCTACACTGCTGTTTTCGTAAAATAAAGGTATGAATGTCTCAACACAAAATGTTTAGAAACATCAAGAAATGCTCTTGTTGCAGCATTCAGATGAATATTGAAGTTAATGTGTAGTCATTATATTCATTTTTTTGTATTAGTAATACATTAGTTTGAGCATTTTATTAAAAATGTTACATAAAAATACAGAATTGTTTATTGCATATAATCTTTCTATGTAGAACAAAATTTATGCTCCTATTTTCTAAGAAGTTTGAAAAATTCTTTAAAAACAGCACATGGATATTTTAGTTTTAAAACTTTTTTCTCCAAAGAAGTTTCTTGAGAAAATTTGTATAAGAATAGCCTCAAACAACTTCTGCTGAAATTTTTAGCAGTGCTGATTCTCTTTTTATGTATAACTCCAGTGCATCATATTTATATCATGTCACATAAATAGAAGATGCCTGAAAAAAATGCCATATAGTTGAATAAATTTAATTAATGTATCATGCTTGTAAACTTTTTAAATGTATACAGTAAAATTTATGGAATACAGATTCCATTTTCTAAAATGTTATAATTGATAATTCATAATTTTACCACTTAACTGTGAGTGTGGTATTTAGGAAATACATCTGTATTAAATGCTTATTTCATAGTCTGTTTTCGAAACGTTTCACCTCTGACATTTAACGATTTTTTTTCCGAATTGTCTTTTTGCTGTTTGTTGCATTGCTTTCAAGTATAATCGAAAAATAATTAGCTTTGAAGTCTTATTATTTTTAGAATGCATCTTTGAATTCAAAATTTTAAAAATGCACCTTTTTTTTCAAGGAAAAGAAAGCTCATTATTGATTTTAAATGAAGGATACATTATAAACCTATGCATTTGGAGAATTAAAAATATTTCACTTAAAGAAATGAATGGCTACCTGTAGCAGATTATTATACTGTTATTGTTTACCAAAAAATTTATAAACCATAATTTTTAAGCCAATTACTTATAACAGATTTTCATATGTATAACTCCCTAGAAGTTCATTTCTCAATACTTCCCACCTAAGAAAAATCTTAAACTATTTAAGATATATAATTTAAAAGTTTGCCATTTTCATGGAAAAGTTACATCGGATTTATTTTACTATCTTTTATTAGACATTCAACAATGAAACTGCCAAAAGTAGTGATCTCATCTCAAGAATATTTTTCTTTCACTATTTACAGTTGGTCTCATGAAATGAATTAGAATGTCAATTGTGTCATATGTTTGACACAACTAATAATTTTCAATAGCTTATTATTAAAAATCAAAATTTAGTCAATATAGGATACTTGCAAAATCAAATTGTATTTGAAATGTGCTGAAAGTCATGTTTTTCCCCATACAATTCAAATCGAAATATCTCTTCATTACCTTCCTCCTATTACCTTCCTTGTTTAATTAATAGAATACTCTTTATCTTCCGAAAATGCATTCTTTTGAAATATTGAAATTTAATTTATAGATGTTAATTGGATGCCTCAGAAGATGTTTCGAGTATTATATACTAGTATTTTATTCTTGAGTGGTTTTAATACCTCTAACTAGTAACAATGCACTTCAGCCTCTTGTTAGGAAAAAGGCGCAAAAAAGAAATAATATTCACTCTCTCAAAAAATATATCAAAACATGATTGCATTCAATGTTTTCTTTGTCTCCAGCTTTACTGTTTGACCAACTAGACTAACAATAAGTATTAATCATATCTATTTCAGTGCCATCTGTTTACTACAATCACGGTCAGTTCCAATTTACCGTACATGTAATATAATATCAGTTCGACATTTTTTTTTTTTTGTGAATGTGTTCGTTTTCCCCGTTCCTTAGAACGGGACTTCTATGACTTCTTTAACATATTTTATTCAAGCCTTCGTTTATTAGATTTTGGTGTAATCAGGTTTTTTACAATTATTTTGATACTTTGTTTTACTAATTTTACTTACATAGTAAAATTAGTTAGTTGTATACACATTTTATTTTTAATGTGAGGAATATTTCGCTTTAACTGGTGAAAATCAGTTTGTCATTAGCCATATCATAGTTTAGAGTTTATCATAGTTTGATACAAAAAATAATTTATAATTTTTGCATAATTAATAATGAAATGCATCCCAAAATGCTTGAAATTCTTTCTCGGACACTTGGTGTGTTTCAGTTTATTCATAACAACAAGATGAACTTACATGACTTTTGGAATTTCTTTGTGTTTAATTTGATAGAAAAAATGACACTTTTTGTTTTTACTGCCATGGCTAGTGAATTCGTTGGATATCAATAATAAATTTGTTAATTATTTTTATGAAAATGTCAGATTATTGCTTCTCACAGTAATTTTGGTTATACAAACATAGCTTTTCAAATATTTCATTTCCCAACCGTGTTAAAAATAAGATGTTCTGAAGAAATTACAAACCAAAAATAGAAATCATAATTAAAACATAGTGTTATAATTATGATCACTGTTATAATTTTTGATCATGATAGGGTATTTTCGTTAAATATACCCTAAAAATATGGTCATTGTACTAAGCAGTAGAATGAACATTCTAAAATTGAAATTCAATTCTTCACAGACAATACATGATCAGATTCTGTAATCTTTGCTTTTATTTTTCTGTACACCTATTTTATTTTTCATCTCATCTGAAATCCATTCTGTGTGCGTTACATTTCATTGATTTTATAAACGAAAGTGTTGTTACAAAATTTGACTTCCAGAGTTAGTACTTCATTTTGCAAAATTTTTTTAACAAAAATGTTTAGTTTTTAGATAGGGGAAATACTATAGCTTCGTAATTTGTCTTTAAATGATCATTGAATAATTTGTATGGGGATGTTGCATGAAATACGGCTTTCATTTTGTCATAGTAAAACAGAAGGACTGAATCATGAAAAAAAAACCTTTACCATAATTTTTATCGACCATCTTCCTCATAAAATCCACCGATCCATCATATACAATTGGATGTATTTGTAGTTTCATATTCATCATCAATTATACTAGTGTACATTTTTTCTTTGCTTTCAGGCATTGGAATACGCGTCTCGAAAAGGAGCAGACAACAAAAACATTTCTGCTATGTACGACTTGCTGGTTTAAATGTCGGCAAATAATTTCAGGAACAGTGAGAGATAAAGGTTCTCAGTCGTATGAAAGCATAATCGTTAAAAGCTAACTTGTGAATGTTACTGATTTTTATCAGAAATAGATTGGAGTAAAAGATTCCGTGTTTTAAATAATTGATCGTAAAAGAATTACCGTGAAATTTGTTGTGGGTGTTGTGAAGTAAATTGTTGCTTATGGATCACTTTCAGTGATTTTATATTCTTTGAGTTTTGTGCAATATATTTCTTTATTAAAATTTTATCTTCATCTTGTTGCATGTTTTGTGTATTTTAATGGCTGTTAATGTTTTTTTAAAAAAATAATATTAAAGATCACTTAGATGAATTGATGTGTAAATTTTTTTTTATTATTGTGGTGCAGTAAGATGTCATAAGTGATTTGGATTCTCTTGTTTGTTAATAAGCAAAACCATACTGCCATAAGAGGCTTCCTGCATAATTCAGTTAAATGGTAACTTAATTTTACTGTTTAAGTAAATGACCTGGGTAAACTCATGAAGGTAATGAAATTTCTAAGAATGTTTAAAACTGTTTTATGCTATAATTGATTTTAGTATTACTGAAATCTTTATTGTCAGTATTTTTCAAATAGCAGTATTCCATAAGAATCACTAAAAATGTTGCTTTCTGTGGTGCAACTTTTATACATTTTCTATATATACATTGCGATTTTAACTATTTTCTGAAATGTGAGTTGCATTTTGTGAGCAGTGTATTTGTATATCTGAATAAAGATAAAAATTCTACAATTTTGTATTTTCTTTTCTCGTAGACAAAATGAACGCTCTTATAAAATTGATTCAGCTAATTGACGTTGTATATAAAAAATGAATTTTGTGCTAATAAATCTCAAAACAGGCTAAACAATTGATATAAAATTGGGTTTCGATATCAGTTGATTTGGGAAAAGTCTAAGAATAATCTTAACTCTGAAATTCATAAATTTTTATAATTTCTTTAAAAAATGTTTTAGTTTAAACGTTACAAAATATTACTCCATTATTAAAATGCATATTTTGAAAAAAAAATTGTCGGGACAGAAAAATAATAAAATCATCGTTTAGCCTTTAGGGAAAAAAAATATGCAATTATAGGTTAAATATGTGTTTGAAGTATTAAATTGTATCCTTGAATGAGTCTTTAAACAATAAAATAAACTATTTGACGTATTTTCCATGCGTTATTCTCTAAGGTAGATTATCAAAATTTCTTAAAATACCAATACAAATGAAAACGTGCCAATTTCAATGAAGAAATAGTGCAAAATTTCATTTATAGTTCCAACAAAAGAATTGCTAAAATCAAATAGTAAATGGTTAATATTGTCCAATAGCTGTTAACCGTTTGAGTGCGGAAGAATTTTCTCCGCATTTTCGGCACATAAAAAGCGAAGCGCGATAGCGCTTCGCCGCACTCAAACGGTTAAAATTGAAAACCGTGTCAGATCGTATTGAATTTACTTGATCTTTATCCAAGTTCATGTTTTGGGATCCTCATTTTTATATTTTGAGTGGAACTCCCCCTGCCTTAGATTAATTTCCTCATGCAATTAAAGACAGAATATCTTCATTCTCCCTTCAAACAATTAAAGTAATTAAAAATTAATAATTGAAAGGTAGGATTGGTTTTGATTAAATTTGGTTTGATTTTTATTTAAACCCAAAAATTGCTTACGTCTATAGCCTTGGATGCATTATAAATCATGTCCTCCATCCTCTTTCTAAATTCATTTCATTTCAAAGAGAAGTCTTTCCGACTGAACATATAGTTTTTCAGTATACATTTGCATCCTTAACATTTTATGATAGTTGTTATGGCATTTTGCAGTAAGCTGTATAGTTTGAGTCCCATTATTCGCTCTGTAGAGCTGTAAACTCTTAACTGCTTCTCTTAGTTATTTATGATATATACTCGCACGCAGGTTGAAAAATCCTGTCCGGTATTACGACAAAGAATTCAACGAATAAACTGCAGTCGGAACTGGTTTTTACAGGGATTAGCGAAAATCATTGCAAGATGAAATTTCTCGATGCTCTGAGAGAGGGGATGTTGAGATGAACTTTAGGATCTTGCATAGAAGAAATCTGTGTTGAAAAGCAAGTTAATTGGAGTCAATATTTTGCCATTGATCTAATTTACTTACGAAAGCAATTTAAAATGTGTTAATGTTGAGCATATCAGAGATAATATATTAAAGATTACAGAGACAACATCTTAATTTGCGCCTGCAAAAGGATTGATTTTTAAGTCCCAAATCTTTAATAATCTTGTGAAAGTGAGTAAAATATGAAAATTGCTGTAAATAGCAATTTGAAAATGCTATTTTCTCTTCATTGTCTAAAATAATTCCAAAATTATATTTAAACAAAAACATTTCATATTGCATATTGATCGAACACATAGAAATTAGGTCAGGACAATATGCTTTTCTCTATCCGTTTCTTAAACGGTTTATTAAAAATTAACTTCACTAGAAGTGGTTATTATAAATTATGTTAATAATTTAACAGTAGCTACTGTTGGTTATATGTTGATCAGCAAACTTTATGTAACAGTTGAAATATTTCATATTAATTTTTGAACTTTTGGGGGTAAAAAAGTTACATTTATTGAAAGAGATACAGAACTCTTTCAGCTACCTCTCACAATAAGAATAACCGGAATTCAAGCACGTGTCATATCTTCAGACCAAGTTCTGTTACCGGTGTCGAAGAAATTCGCTGCCAGCGTCTGCGAATCGACTACCTAACCGTGGGTGCAACGGTGAAATCTGGCCGTTACTGCACCACACTAGCGAGATTGGGGCATTCAAAATAGGAGGCGTGGGATGTTTCGTGCTGATATTGTGTTGCTCTTCGACAACGCTCACCATCATGCGGACGCAACGACTGCTGCATCATCTCTGCTGCGAGAGGGGCGGATTTTAACAATATGAGACCCCAGGCGCAAAATTGTTTTGAGGCCTTACCCAATGTCGTAAATTCGCAGTCGGTTTAACTCTGCGATGTATGTCGAATAGATTTTGAAGCCCCCTCAGAGTCTCTAGGTATGAGGCGATCACCTGTGCGAAAAACCGCCACTGCTCTGGGAGGTATTAGACCATCCCGCCTATCTTGCTCCCAGCCACTACCATTTATTCCAGAACCTGAAAAAGTTCCTGGACGAGCAGCATTTACTTCGTAATTTCTCTTTCTGTTCCACTAATTTTCATCATATGGGGGGGGGGGGGGGATTTCCTCTCACCATCTCGCCCCAGAGACGACGTTTTGCTGACTGGGGGAGGATTTTTTGGACAAATTTAGAATAATTAATTTTTTTTAATTAATTATTTTTTAGAGAAATTGATCTCACGGTATGGCACTTACTTCATTTCCGATGGTTCTTATGTAGAGAGGTAATTGAAAGAGTGCTGTATCGGTTTCCATAAATATTTCCAGGTCATTATGTTTTATGTCACTACGTCCGGGAAACTTACTATCTGGACGAACCAAATAGATATGATGAAAGAAACCGAAACAATTTTTGCAAGGGCATACAGCATTTTAACAGTACAAATATGCAAGTAAAATTTCAAAATGATTTAAAATGATCAGGAAACTAAATAAGTAAGCAGTTTTTATGCGTGTTTATATTAAATTGAAAACTCACAATTCATTTGAAAATTTTCCGTTTGAGCAAACGTATTTCAAGTGTATAAATTATGAAAATGAAAAAAAAAATTAGTATAGTCTAAATTGTCATTGTTTTTAATAATATTAACGGAATGTTCAAACAGACGCTGAAGCTTTATCAAGGAAATTCATGAAAGAATATTAAATTCAAGCCGGCAAATAAAATTCAGAAGCAAGATAACAAGAATGAAATGAATTTTCTACGAATTAACAATCATTCATTCAGTTGAAGGAGAACGAAACAAAATTACAAATACTAAATGAAATACAAAACACTTTGTTTTTTTGTGTAATTTTATTAGAATATCTTAAGAACACTATTAACTTGCTAAATACATCGGCTCGCAAATTCAACCTCAGTATTTCTGCATACTATTCATGTATTTTTTACCAAATTGATTTTCAAACAGTCGTCAAATCAAATATTATCACACACTCGGAAGCTTTCAATGGACAAGAGCAATTTGAATTTCTCATTGGTTGCAGAATACTTTTCCCGTGAGCCACATATAAGTATTTTTAAAAAATTTAAACGGTAAAAATATTTTTAAAAATGTTATAAATTTGATATATCAAGTAAAAAATCATTAAATGAATTTTAAAAAATTCTCCCTAGAATTAAAAATGTTAAACAGGGCTTATTATGGAGATGAGGGAAAATGGGAAGCATATCATTTAATTTTCAAAAAGGAAAGTTAAATAATTCGAATTTCTGGTTTGATTTATAGGAAGATTATAAAAGATAAAAAATGTAATTACCCTACTTAAATGAATTTGCCATTTTGTTGATTTAAACTTCAAATACTCGAATCCAGAGTAATGGTTTTGCCTAATTTTAAATGCTGCATGTCTTCGAACGTTAGAAAATGCTTAAGAAAGTACTAGGATACCATTTGAAAAAGTTAATTGAAGAATTTGACCGATAATAAATATCCAGTGTATTAAGGAAGCATATTCAGAGTTTTATATTCATTCCTATTATCAGAATATTTTTTTAAAACTAAGTTCTCAATAAATTTTTGATTGTTTTTCTATTTTTAATGATGTGTAGGTATTTCTTTTCAAAATCTTGAAAGGTATAAAGTTCTTTTTATTTAATGCTTATGTCCAAAAGAGCTAGATAGAAACGATAAATTTTGCTATCCTTCAGAAAATGTTGATAAAACAAATAATGAAAAAAATAACTGTCAACGGACGGTTATCAGAGTTAATAACAGTTAAACAGTTACAGTTATTGTAATAAAAGTTCACTTATTGGTTAGTCAAATGAATTTCAGGTGAATCTTAGATTTGCTGACCGCCATGTTTCTGAATGTCCCTTCCCCTCTTTATATAAATTGCGATCTCCAGCTTATTAATCCCCAAGACCACATTATGGAAGAGTATGCATAAATGCAGCGTTCCTTTCAGCTGAATATTCAATATCTTATATTTTTTGGCATATTTCATGTATAGAAGTTACAACTACTGCTGTGTTATTGAATACTCTTTATAGGTAAACATGGCATTTTAAATAAGTTTGGATAATATCCTACAAAATGATGCGTTGATACAGCATTTGAGATTTTTTCTTTTTCCTGATATCGAAACAGATTAGTTTTTCGGATTATAATTATAATATCTCTACCTTCCCTGAAAAATCTTGAAAAATAATTTAAAATTCCACTCAATCAACAGAATTCATCAAAGAATTATGAACAATAAATTATTAAATATGAAGAATTAATACATTATACAACAATTATATAGCAACAACATGAATCCTTCTTGCTTTACAGAACTTGATTTAAGTAACCAGATTTTTTAAAACTCTGTTTTTTTAACTTTTCTAAAGTGTCAACATCAGATCGTATATTCTGCATCATAAAAATTTTCGTACAAATATTGATTTCATGCAGAAAATACTTCATTCCTACACATAAATGTTTGCAAATAATCCTTTTTGTAAATACAAAAATGATACAAATAAAAACAACCTCTTACAACTTGTGAAATTTGAGTGCATTTCAGTTAATAATGGTCATCCAAAAATCCTGTCAAGAGAACGCCCCAAATTCTGAAAAAAGTCAGCAGTCTGAAAAAGCGTTCGAGTTTGATTTAAGTTTTGCGTCACTTCTTGCATGTGATGCAAAACTTTGCGTTTACTATCTTGAAAATAAGTTAAGAAAGCATTAGAGCTTCCTTGCTCTTTGCCGTCTGGTAAAATTCTAGAAATCTTTCCATCCCCTTGAGATATTAAATCCTGACTTCTTTGCTTTAATCTCTTGAACATTTCCAAGGCAGTTTTGTTCAAAGTGTCCAGGTATCCAATTTTTCCCTATAAAAGAAAGCACTAAATCAAAATTCAACGGTTTTTAATACATGTTAACGTTAACATATCAAATAATGACAAGAATCATTTACTGAAATTCTACGTATAGCAACTACAAGCTGTCTTTCTCACATGATTGTCTAAAACGGTTTGTGCTTGTAATATACATTTAACATGCGTTTAAATCTTCATTTTAGATTATTATTTTTGAATATGAAACAGATTCATTTATATAAAAAGTTCTTTTTTGCTAGAAAAGAAATGAATAAAGAAAATTATTCATCCCTTTTACTTATGCAGTAGCTATATGTGTTTTAAAATCTAAAATAAGCTTAAAGGACAAAGATATATCATGTGAAATGGAATCCGTCATCTTTCTAAGAAGATTATTTATTACGAGTCTAACAATCTCATACTCTATATATAACAGTAATTTTACGATGAAGAACCTAATTATTCACTGAACCTAATACTTCGCTGAAATTTGAAATAAAAATTTGAATACGGGATTTCCAAAATCGTTTGCCTTCTAATCTTAAAAACCTATACAGCTTCTTTTTGATGCTCTTATTAACTTTGTCGATATATATAGTTTAAAATAATTCCCTAAAGTAACCCTTTGTATTTCTTTTTAAATTTACTCTTAATAATGAATCGTTACTTGCATTGAAAAAGAACAGGAAGCTGAACATGCTTTAAGTAACTTTATTTCTGTATGTCAGAGATAAACTATCTTGAGTAACATTTTTAATATTTACAACAGAGCCAAAAGAAGTTCCAGATTGTAATGCTTAATTTGTTTTACGAGTTTTGTTCTTTTCGACCTCCGATCCGAAGATGCGGTCGGGAGAATGCGAATGCGATAAAATCAGCAAAATTGGATAGTTGACCTCTAAAGTACAGATTGGTGCCTAGTATGCATTTGTCGACTAAAAATATTTTAAAAAGCTTATATCAAGCAGCAACTGAAAACAGGGTTTCTGTTACCACATTAATTTGTCTTGCATTCATTTTGTTTTCCTGCGCACATGTATGTTTGCAATCTAGAAAAAAAGACAAATGTAAATAGGTTCCTTGAAATTTCTTCTAATCAAAAACTAGTAGCGAATGTATCCATTTCAGGATTTGTTTGAAACCAAACTGTATTTGTGATTTTGCAAATGGAAAAGAAAGTATTTATTTCATTTGACCGAGATATAAATTTATTCATGCGTCCAAACAAATGAACCGTATTGATTTTTGATTAATATGATTTCTTTTGTTGCGATCGACAGTTATTTGCAGTTCTTTTTCCATTTTGGATACTCTTAGGTGGTTCATTTATCATTTGATATCATTATTAAATAAATTCAAATCATAAAAATGGGGTTTCTTATAGTCTTATTTCTGAAAGTAATGGAAGTCTGTATTTTCTTTCATTTATTTAGTTTGAAGCAGTAACTTTCCGTATTACAATTGAAAAACTGGATGCGAATATCATTATCGAACGCAGCATGCCTGATGTGATGGAATTCAAAAACTGGTTTGCAAATTTTGAAAAAATACTTTTAATTTAAACAAATCGCTGCCGAGAAAGGAAAATCCTGACATCAGAAAGTGCAAAGAAATTAACAAGAAATAAACTGTTATAAATCTTTCATTTTGTTACAGCATGAAATTGTTGAGATTTCTTATACTGAAAGATTTCTCTTTCATTTTTGAATGAAGAGGAAATTTTTACACACGAATGAGCATCTGAAATGAGTAGTTCAACGAGATACCAAATCAAATGCGTTTGTATCCGCGCGTTAGCTTTAAAAATACTGCAAAAGTGATGATGTTTCTCGAACATATAAGATTTAGCTATTTCAACGAAAAAATTTATAACTTTAGATGTTCAAAGTTGCACCATAAAACGGAAGTAAAATAGAAATTTTTCAGTTTACCGAAACATTTAATTTATAAACCTGATTTTTATATTGGTACAATAAATAATACGTCTAAAGTATTATTATTTTTGCAGGACTTTTCCTACGTCCTGCAAATTATTAAATCCAGCTTTTAAAAATTCGACAGTGAAAATATGTAGAAATACTGACAACGATTCTTTTATTAAAATCTTAAGAATCAGTGAAACTTTGAACGCGTTTAGCGTAAAAACGGAAATTTTTTTAAAATTTTGTAATGTGTATATCCTATCAATTCCAGATTTCTAGTTCCGATCAGTAAATACCAATTTTAGATAGTTTTTCTAGGATCAAGCATTCTCTTCCGAAAGAAATTCTCGGTATTAGAATTAAAAATACCCATATTCCCAGTACTGTAGAGAATAATCCAGTGGTTATAAAAATTCAAAAACTCGTTGGTATGTACAGCAAAACATGGGTAAAAGTATACCGCAAGAAATTGTATAAATGAGCGAAAAGGGAAAGGTAGTGAACCGTTCCTAGCATAATCATAATTTAATAGTCGTCTAATAATACTTCAGTCATAGTAGTAATGCATATTGATTAATAATGGTAAGTGGTACAATAGTGAAATACTTAGATATTAACAATTGTCACAAACACCTGAATATCAATTTGATCAATGAACATAAGGATATAGTAAGGTAAAAAGAGTTAATGTAATAATTAGTCGTTTTCGCCTCATAATTTTTTTTACTTAATTTTTTCAATACTTTTTTTGAGTTATTCTTTTCAGCACGTTTGGAAATGCATATCATCGAGATTTGGTGTTCTTCTGACTTTTTCTCTTCTTCTCTAACAGTGCTTTAAACAGGAACACTTTAATTCTAACCATCTTCTATTTGTGTCTTAATAACATTTTTAAGGCTAACTTTCTGATGAAGAAATGCCGAGAAATTATCAAATAGTTTGAGTTTCCACAATTAAAATGAAAGTAACCATTGTTCTGATTACCGAACGAGTACCCTCGCTTTTCCTAAGTTTCTCCATAGATGCCTATTGAATAATATTTGTTTAATGTTATGAAAAAACCAGTTTGCTTATTAAATTTTCTTTATCGATTTAAGAGGATTTTTAAGTCATGTATCGTAAAAATATTTTCTGTGCAGTCAGTACAGATACCGGAATTTTTAACCGAAAAATATTAAGCACTGTCATTTGACTTGCTTCACGTTGTAACGATGGAATTTTGTAATAGATTTTTCACTCACTTCCTGGTGTACTAGAGGTCTGAAATTTTGTATACTTGTGAATTTATTGCAAATACACTATTTTATTATTTTAAGAATTTAATTATCAGTTTATCATTCATGAAATAAAATTTTGATTCCTCTTCAGGGGCTTCACCTGGTAGAGAGTTCCAGAAATATTTGACCTCGAGATTAAGAAGTAAAAAAATAATTAAAATTAAAAAATGCTGTTGAGTGCACTAATAAAAATGTGTTTGATAAGTTGCTTTTAATTGATTTTTGATTTTTTTTTCTCTTTTGAAAATTAAAAATTTGAAAAATATTGGTGAAACCCTGCATTAACCCTAAAATTCTATAAATAATTTGAAATTAAGGAACTAAAAGCTGATTTATTTATAGCAGCGTTGCTTAACAATATTAATACCTGTAGAGAAACGCTTGTATCATCAAGTTTCGCTTTTCCGTTTTTCAACATTCGTTTTCCAAGAACAGCTTTGAGCTGTAAAAGTTGTCCTTGAAAGTGGATGTAAGTTTGTAATGCAACTTGCAGATTTTTTAAGGAGCAGTCTGATCCTGGAGGTCCAACCGTTGGTCTTTCAGGAAATGTAGGAATACTTCGAGCTCCTAAAAAATTAAGATCTAAAATATAGTTTACCCCTTTCAAGTTCACTACATGTTTAGTTTTGAAAATTAATAAATTTATTTCAAAAATGAGTATTAAACATGTAGCTGATCATATATATGTAAAGAAAAAAAAATTAGCATTTTTTATTTTCAAGAAATTTGCGTATTCACAGTGAAACCAATGAAAGGTAATGGGTTATTTTTGCTCCGAATAAGTTATCATCTAAATGCAATTTAAATTATGTATTTAATTTATAAGTATACTTGAGTATTCAAGATGTTCAACCTCCATAAAATTCAATATTACTTTCGAAGATTCAGTTATAAAAAATATCAATATATGCAAGAATCCTCATGAATTTGTTTCTCTTGGAGATCAAAAGCAATTTAGCTCTTGCAATGCAGATATCTTTGTGAATACTAACGGTATTGAATTGGAATTTTTATACAAGTTGGCCTATATATCTGGCTCTCAAGTTATGGAAGAAAAATTATTCTACGTTTCGCCCATACGCAGTAAAAAATGCTCAATGTGTGGCTTCACTGCGAAACCAATGAACGCTAAAGGATTAAAATAAAGACAGAAAACATTTCCCGTGTCTATAATATTTTACTGGATTACGTACCAACTCACCACACTTTAGTGCATCAACTTAAACAAAGAGCGGATAATTGTAGTCAGCAAATTGTAACAGGTGTAACTAGTAAGGGTAATAAATTTTGCATTTTCCTGCACAAAAACTTTAAAGTTTCACGCAATGATCTTGCTTTCAAAGCATATTTAATCAATTTTGAGGAATATTTATATAAAAATTATATAATGGTTTGGATTTGATAAAATGCTGGTTTTAATAAAATCTTTCCCTGTACAAACCCATGTTTTACTATGAACAAATGAATTTCTAAAACTTTAGAAACATAATCCGATTTATAGTGTTTAATGACACTCTCGCACCCACGTAGTAGCAATCCGCATTTGTATTTTTGATATAAGTAAAATACTTAAATCTGCTTTATTCTAGCGATCTTAACTTTCATTCTTGACTTATATGACTAACAAAGTAATTTAATGTAAAATAATTTTCAAATGTCTCCAGTTACAAGTTAAAAATTTCTTTTCTTCCGATAAATTACTTATTTTTAATTGAATTTAAGGACTTAGGATTATATTTGCGCAGTAATTTGAGTACCTTTAAAAATTTATGGGAGAAAACCTAACATATAGTTGAAAAATGTTCAATTAGTTGATGGAGTTCATTTTTAATTTCATTGAAATTATTATCATTTAAACCATACTCTTGTGAATCTAGAGCATTTCTCTGACAAAAATATCTCGGAAAAAATATTGTTAACATTTTGATTTTGTAGTGAAGTGCTCATATAATTTTAATGAAATTAATGGATTATACGCTGCAAACATATTGCGACAAAATCGTCTTGTGGGTGTACGTGAATGCAGTCCAATAAGCAGGATTTTAAAAAATAAAGCTCTTTATTTTACAAATATTCTAAGTTAAGAAACGTAGCACAAGTATTAAAACAGCACTTGTAAAAATTCACAATAGAGATTACCATTAAATCTCAACACAGCGCTCAAAGGCTTCTTGTTAGCTCACCAGCTAGCTTGCTGATCAAAATCCAACTCCTCTTCTTGGCTTGAGAGTTTGCTTTTATACTTTTTTAACAGGAAGTGACTTCATTACGTAGGAAGTGACGTAATCTCCAGAAAGTTCATGAAGCTAGTAGAAATAGGTTGAAAGTTCGAGGTCCTTCTAGAAAATTACTTTTGTTGCCAAATTTATCGCCAAGATTAGGATATCAGGGAAACGACTTTATAGCTTTATAACAATATATTGATTAAAGTTTGAATTACTCAACACATTAAATACCGTGCAGCTGACCATTGATTTTCCATTATAGTTTATTTAATCGGATTTGTGGGCAAACAGACAATTAGGAACCCTCTTAGCATGTTAAACAACGTCAGTAAAAAAGTGTTAGAAATAATCTATAAGAAAACTGAAAAAAACTTTTAATGAATGACACTAGAATACTGTAATATTGATTCTATAAAACCCTTTCGATAACAGGCAAAACATAGTAAGATTTAAATAAGCGTCTAGAATGAAACGGAGTAGAGAAGCCCAAATTAAATACATATCATTAATAAACCGTACAATAATTTAAATTAAATAAACAATAAGCAGACTGAAAACCATTTTTACAGCTGGATCACTTTACTGTTTATTTCTTAATTTGCAGGAATGGTAAGTTTCAGGGACGGTGGATGTGAATCTACTTTTTTTCCGGGGGGGGGGGTACTGAATGATTAGAGATTAGGTGGTTGAGCGAACTGGAATCAAGTTTTGATACGATTTTCCAATACTGTTTCAAACACCATTAAATGATTGCGCTGAATTTTAAATAATACAATTTGAGCTCCTGAAAAATTGAAAAGAAAATCGATTTATTATATGCAGGCTATTTCGTAATGGAAAATTTATTTTTGCGTCAAGGATGACAACGTTTTGTCATTTGCTTTGAAAAAGTTTAGTGAAATACAACAGCACTGATTACAGTTGATATATAATATCCGCCATCAATGAATTCAACAATATATGAATTGATTGATTTGCATTTGTTTATAACCCCTCAGAATTTGCTCATCTTTTCTAAAACACACTATTCAAAATTCTCTGCAAATTTAAGTTCCGATTTAATAGACACATACCTTTATCTATTTCTAGTTGAGTGTTTTCTATAATATTTCTGGTCGTCGTAATTGTCCAGGCACTCATAAGCTTCAACAGAACTGACATCCAGTTGGCCAGGAGTTGCAATCTATAGCAGGTGGTTTTGTAAGTATCTACAGCTCGGTTTTGTATTGCAATTCTTCTCGAGACAGCTGTTTCTGTAATGTTATTATTCGAGTAACATGGACAAGCAACAGCTGCGAGACAAAAGCAAGACAGCAGTTTTCCGCCAAACATAATGCTGAAAAATATAAAACAATGCTTTAGTAACACTAAGATGCATTTCCTTTTGAAAATATACAATAATAATTTTTTTTATTTCTTTAAGTCATTATATGATGTTCCGAATACATATTTTGATCATTTTAGGGTAAATAACAGATTAATACAATAAGATCTGCAATATCAAATGGAAATTTCACTATGAATCCTCTAAAAGGAATTGGAAATTTTCGAAACGAAATTGGAATTAATTAAACAACTAACTGAAAACGAAACTTTTTAGCAGAATGATAAAAAAACTTCGTTCCCAATTAATTGGGAGACAATTTTAAGTGCAGTTTAGCCAAAATTAGTCTTAGAAATGGAGATGACATTGGCATGCGTCTCCATGCTGTGAATAAAATTATAAAAATTGAAACTTGCACTCAGTTCTGCTTTTTCAGTGCAAGAACACTCAAGCAGAAATCTAAACCAGCAATAAGTATCAAAGAATACGTAATTATTGCATATGCAAAAGTATAGGAGTATGAAAATGTTTTTCGTAACAGGTTTTAATTTACAGGCATTGATAGAAACATACATATATGAAAGATTCAGTCAACTTAAGGCCTAACTACAGCCAAATTATAATAAAATATTTTGAATATGAAAGAGCGTTTAAATAAATCCACTCCTTTTGATGAAGGTTTGAAGTTGAATAAATATTCTATTTGTATTTAAATGGAGCAGTTTGAGTAATTTCGCATTATTTTAATTTGAGCTCTATTCAAATGCACATGGGATGGCGATACATATTGTGTGAAAATTCACACATAAGGCACTCGGCATTTTATAAAGGATTTTTTGCAGATATTTCTCTATATCTGCACTTTCAAATGTTTAATGCTACTTATATATCAGATTGATAATTTCTGTTTTGATTACCCGTTCAGTATTTCTTCTATAACTGTAAATACATCCTCCATGCATCTTTTTAGGATTAAGAAAACGTTTGCTGAAAAGCAACTTTTTCAGAGTCAGCACACACATTTCTTTGAATCTCTACTAAACTGTAGCCAAAGTAAGATTTCAGAAAATATTCGACATGTAGAAGGGAAGATTTTGTATTTTAGAAGTTACAGATTTTCTTCTACAAAGTTCTGGGATATTCATATATTTTTGAGAAATAACAATACATCAGATTTCTTAATTGAACAATTACTAGATCAGCTGAAAGTTACAAATTTCTGTGTCACCCCAGTTGCTAGTTAGTTTGCTCTTACTCTCTTAGGATTTTGTTCCATTTTTTTATTTTCCTATAATTTGAAGAGTGTATGTGATCGTTTACAATCCTTGTCTCTCTTTCTGCGGAATAAAGCGATACTTGTTTTTCATCAGTCTCTTACCTGTGTTCCATTTTCATATATCAGAAAATTTACAAATCTTACAAGGAGATTTTAGAAAAAATATGAAGCACGGCACAGCATGACTCAAGATATATTCTGTCGCAAGAAGCTCTATTCATTTGCTCCATGATGCTCATTAACCAACTAATTAAAAGAGAAAAATACGATAACTGAAGAAAAATTTATCTTAATAAAAAAATGTTTTGAAATAGATACAATTTTTTCTTGAATTAATATCGTACTGGATTCGCACAATAAACTATAAAAGAAGTTCTAGGGCAAGTATTGTCTGAAAAATCTGGAGAAATTACTATACAAATCTTCACGTCCATCTTGGTCAGTTTTTCTGTCCACTTTGCATGCTCGACTGCATAAAAATTTATTAGGTGATAAATAAAATTGCCATGTGTGCAAGATTTATATGTTTAATAAATAATATATAAACCACAAGAAATATGAAGATTTATAATACTGGAATATATTAATTGTTATATAAAGCATAATTTCAATTTTCATACACCGCTTTTTTATGTGAACCTTTAACGAGGATAAAACTTTTAGACATAAGTTGCCATACGACATTTTTTTTGTCTGTCATTCTAAAAAGACTTTAAAAACTACAAAAAATATTTCCTCTTTCATCATAATGTTTACTATTATGAAGACTAGCAGAATGAAGTAACATCTGACACTCATTTTCAGTAAAATGGCAGCATTAACCCTCTGACTGCGTAACCCGCAATTTCCGTGGGTTGGAAGCAAGTCTATTTTCTGCTGCGATTTTCACAGGATAATGTGTTTACTTGGTACTTTTATAGCGTTGGATCATATTATATACTAATAAAACTTTGCATATAAATAACCATTCGCTTGGCTCAATGGTATTTGAACATGTTTGCAAACATTGCATCTAAATAGTTATTTAAAAAATTACACAGAGTATTAAGGCGCAACACATGCAGAAAGCCATACTGAATTAAAATCAGTTCATGGAAAACGTGTTAAACGAATTACTGTCACAGTACCTCCAACTGACTGTGATAAAAACCAGACACTCACGTGTCGTAACAATGAAAAATGACGCCCGAGAATTGTACTTTTCCCTGCCAACTTCATGCTAATTGGTTTAAAAAGGGGAAATAAGGGTACTAAAATTTTATTTTCCACGCTTTTCCTAACAACAGAGGTTCTATACCAGGAACGGCCCGTAACTTTAAGTAACTTTACGAAGCGGGCAATACGGCGCCCCCAACCCAACCAACGTATTTTTTTAAATTCTACAATGATTGTGTTCTGAATGTCAAACAAATTTCTACTTAGAAATAGCATGTTTTACCTGAATATATGACTTAATATTATTATGGTGAGTTTTTAAACTCGGCTTTATTAAGGTTATATGGTGGCCTTATTGAAACTAAAATAATAAATTCAACACATTTCAGAAATATATGGCTTTATTTTTCTAGACTATTAAAACTTTTTTCTTCACACATCCTCTCTGCCCGGGTCGCCTCTGATCTATGAATTCCCCGTTGCTACGTCATCATCCGCGAATTCGAGAGGAGTTCCAAGGGGGAAGGGAGTGCAGCATAATGAAAATAACTCAGATGAATATCATCATGATAAGTGAAAACGATGCGAAATTTATTGAGATTTTATAATAGTTGCTTAAATTTAATCTTAATCCAGTCTTGACTATATTTATAACTATAATTTAAAGCATTAATATTAAAATCGATTATTGATATCATAATAATAATATTTCTAATAATAAATTCTCATTGAGTTCCGTTTGTGCAAGTTCTTGTTTGTTCAACGAATTCATCAGAGCGAACCTTTTAAATTTAGAAATTATAACTATGATTAATCAAAACGCTGTTGGCTGCTGATGAGCATCACATTATTTAGCAATTAAATTCAACAACAATAATTTTCTGCAATAAGCATACAAAGCAAATCTTGGTCTGGTTAGTCGATTCTTACTAGCCGTGGGCATTGATGCAAATTTAAAACGTCAATAGATGACGCCACGTTATATGTTCGATATCTCCAAATGTAATTTGCATGTAGTTAACATTATTAACTTTTTATTCAAAGTGTTGAGAAACAGATATAAAGAATTCTGCAAAGCACATCCAGAAAATAACAAAATTTATCAGCCGATATTGATTCCTTTTTTACTTTGTCTCTTTCTTAAAGCATTAAAAAGGTTGCTGAAAACTAAGAAGTAAATTAAAGCAAATGAATTTTTTTAAATGTACTTAATGAAGAACATCCGTTTCATGCCAACCGAAATATTTTTATACTTCTAATATTAAGAATTAAAGCACAATTACTTAATTACAGTAAGTACATACGTTTTTATTTTTAGACATATGTGAGCATGGAAATGGTTGAGTGTGAAGAACATTTTTTCTCCTTTTGGATGTATTAGACTGGGTACTCGATTACGGTACCATTACGTGAGACTGCACTCTTATGTTACGACTCGAAAATGAGTCAAGAGAGAAAATAATAAATAAGCTGTGGGATTTAGTACAATTATTTTTACTCTATTAATTATTACCCAACTTTTTTTCACTGTCTGGATAGCATGGCCAATAGTGGTAGAAATTCCTGAAAATAAGTTCATTGCGATTTTGCACTAATAGAGAAAAATACATTTTGAGTTCCTGACTAATATACTTTTATTTACAAAATTTAATAAATTATTTTGCCAACTTTAATACAATGAATTAATTTTGATTATTTAGAATAATATAATATATTTAACAAGAATGAATCTGCTGATACACATGGCGAAACAGAGAGTTCTAATAATACACAATTACATACAATAAATCCTTCTTACACTTTTTGCTGCAGACTTTTTAAATGACACATATGCACTATCAAAAATACCTTCCTAAAAATTTACTCTATAAAATTTTAGAGTTAAAAAAAAACATATTTCAATGCATTAAATGCTTTAAAAAATAACTCCCTAGAGCTCTCGTGAAAACTATTGGTAGGATGAGTAAGCTAGCTTATATTCGCATCATTGCACGAAGGAATATAGCACTCGAACAAAAGATTAGGCTGGTATTAGCTGAGTGTCCATGATTATCACTGGACAAAGTTCGTGAATCTTTTTTAAGATTATGATCAATCTCAGCAGTCTTTACTTACAGATCATTGTCACACTTAAGTTCGATTTCTTCGAGGTAACTGGAGTATTAATATCGAAGTTTCGAATATGCTTTTTAGCAATTATTTCATTGTTTTAATCAAACATACGTAGCGGTTATTCTGGATAAATTTACTCACTCCTCTTTGTTGTTGAAATACCCATCATAGCGCAGACATCTTGTTACACAAAAATCAGATGAATCTTGTTTTATTTTACAACTATAGTAACTACTCTTCCTGAATCATCGGTGCGTCTGCAAGGGCGAGAGCCGAATGTAGGAATACCGGCACCCGGGCTCGCAGACACACGAACTTCTTGCACCGTGTCATACAAGCCAATATCTCTTCACAAAAAGAAAAATTTTCCATTCAGGGGACGCCCCGACCAGATTACACCGTTTAAATGGCGAGCATATAGTTCGGTGCAAGAAAAATGATTTAAAACTTATTAAACATTGAACCATTAAAAAAATCGCATAAAAAGTTAAAGCAATTAACAATTCAGTTGATCAATTAAAAAAGAAATAATTTATTGAGAAATTTAATAAAACATTAAAAAATCCATTGAAAAGTTAAAAGTTGCCACAAGACATGAAAGAAACTTTAGTGGCGAAAATATTAATTATTTAAATATTACTGACAAAGCCAAAAAGGATGTTATTGCATAATTGCAATCTAACAGAATGCATCTTTAAATATAAGCACGATTCTAGGCGTGATTTAAAATTTTATTTGTGAATGCTTGCTTTCTCGGCTTTTAGAGGTATTGTAGCTTTTTAATTTAAAGTAAAAACTTTATTTAAATTTCTTTTTTAAATCACATCTCAATTTTAAAGTTATATTTTCTTACTGACTGACAATTTAAAGTGGTTTTTAAAGTTGCCTCGCAATTATTCATATTTGAAAATGATTCAAAATTTTCTCCGAGTTAAGTTCAGAATCTTTAAACAAGGATCAGTAATTGTTTCATTTGGTTCCAGTTTAGTTGCGTTTCTTTTGATGTAATTCTCACCCGCACAAAAGATTTTTCAATTGAATAGTGATTAACTGTTATATTTTTGATCCAAATTCGGCCGCTTTTTCAGTTTGCAGATATGAAGTTTCTAGGTCATTAAAAAATTAAATGCCTTTTTATACTTATTAGAAAGAACCAAGAGTTTCTTAAAAACGAAATAAAAGTATCATCCACTTACAAGCTAATGATTCTGAAACAATCTTGCCCTAATTTTACATTTAGATTTCGCATGCGGTAGTTTATCATCTTTTGAGTTTATTGAGGAAAAATAAGCATGAATGCATTAGTATACATACATAAATTTGAAAAAAAGGAAAGACATTTGCTTACGTCGAAATTTTTTTTCTAAATTATGAACAGGATTTGAGTCTCTTATTTAATGTGGCTATTATAATCCAATCAATGGAAGGCAGTAGTTTAGCAAAAGTAAACTTAAAGGATAAAAAATGATCAATTATAGAAGAAATAGGTTTATTACTTAAAAACAACCCAACTGTTTTAAAGAAATTAGATATCCGTTATAAAGAATATCAGGTTTGAAAGTATGAGTTAAGAATGAAGAAGAATATTAGCCAAAATGCCAACCTAATTACATTTTTTATGATTAAAACCTCGGATTTCTCTTTTCAATAGTTTCTATAAAAAGTGAATGCTTATAATTGTGACACAAGATGAATCTCGATAAGGCTTCAAATAGAAAACGACGAAACTGCCTTTGTCTTGGATGATAATCCAAGGATTTGTAGATTATCAGATAAAGGAACTGACCGCGAACTTTCGCTGCAGTTCATTGATGTAATAATAATCCTAACAGGACTGTTACAAAAGGGCCCCAGTTTTTAGAACAGTCATTATTCCATTACCTCGTATTTAACCCTTTAAATTGTTTGCCCGTACGCCATACGTGTATCGAATTATCTCAATTTTAAACTTACAAACTAAAATACATTCACAGACATTATAATTCGATAAAAAAATTAGGTCTACGTAATCCATAAACATTTCAACTTTCCTTTGGGTTCTGAACTGGATTAAAATGACAGCGCATTCCCAAACTAGAAGGTGTCTTCTAATTCGATAGTTGAGAAAACAAACCAGTTTGAGGATTAATCATAGCCATAAATGGAAACCCCCCGTCATGTCCGGGTAGCATATAGGCATTCTGTACTCGAGTAGAGCACCATTGTAACTTTGGAGGACTCTGATTGGACAAGCGAATCTGACGTCACTCTTCGGCACATCACATCAACAGTGAGGCACGCCTATCTTGTTTATAGTTCTTAAAACTCTAAATACTAATTTTTTCTACTAGACATTGCCTTAGAATTGTTTTCAAAAGGGGAATCTTTCTTCTTAGTTTAATGTCGTTAGATTTTCTTCATTATTGTTTCATTCAGATCTGAACCATTAAAATTCACATTTTAATAATTAACTTAAACCATGATAAATATAAGTATTCAAATAATGCCTGATATAGGATTACAAATTACAACATACATCCTCTAAAAGATAATGATTTGAAATAATTATTGCTACTTTCCAGCACACAAGCCTCGTTCCAGATGGTCTAGAAGATTCCATTTCGTGTCCGATGTTCTTCCATATTCTTCTATCCATGAATACACATCGGAAACACTTTTAAAGTTGCTTCGAACGATGGTTTCATCTTCAACGATTTTAACAATTTCGTTTATAAAAGAAGGGGGAAGATTGGAATTCTGAATAGCCATGGCGTATTACACAAAGATCATTTCGCTATCGCTAGTTGAAAGATTCAGTCAGGGCGTGGTCAGAGGTAAACAAAAAAGCAAAGCATAGCTACGTCAGATTCGCTTGTCCAATCAGAGCCCTCCAAAGTTACAATGGTGCTCTGCTCGAGTACAGTATGCCTATATGCGTCCGGGTAACACTGAATGACCGAGCCGCCTCGACAGTAATTCCGGGACTGTGGCTTGTCACCTAATGGCCATCACCGGCACTCAGATCCTTTCCGTTGGAGGTATCCGTCATTGTTAATATAGCCAATAAATCACACGCCCATTAATATACCTCCCAGGAGAAATGAGAACCCACTTTTTTATCCGGCAACTTCTCATCCACGTGCTCATGGTACACTCCCGGAGGAGATCTTACTTTATCATAAAAGTAGGATAGCGGATCGGAGTCGGATCTCAATTTTGTTAGGCATTCCGAAAATTGTGTTTGGCGTAATCCTGAATGAATAGCACAACAGTCTTTTGCAATTATGAGATCTCAGAGTCTTCACTAATAGCTAACAAAAAATGAGAAGGCGAATCATTATTAGTAAAAGAATTAATCAAAATAAAAATCCTTCATTGATTATGACAGCAAAGCAACATTTCTTTTTAAGTTCTCGCTGTGATCTGCTTCATACACTACCAGACAATCATGAAATAAAAATCAGTGATTTTTTTTTCAAAAAGTGTATTTCCTTCATTGATAAATATTTAGACATATTTGAGTTTCCATGAAAAAAATTGCTTCTCCCTAATAAGTAGTTATAGATTGCAAAATTATAAAAAAATAAATAAAATTCCTATTTTTAAATATCACCAATGATCGATTTACTTCATGTGCCACCGTATATGTAAGATTGTAGTCAAGAATAAAATCATTTTTAATAAACATACTTTTATACGTTCCTAATAAACATACTTTTATTCGAGTAATAATAATTATTTTCTGCTATCTGATCTTAAATTTTTAATTTAAATAGTTAGAAATGTATCTAGCATTCTTGTTAGTATCATAATGTTATATCTCTCTATCTAGAATTTTATTTTCTGTTTGATAAGCTGGAATTTTTAAGGACTTAAAAATGCACGTAAAGTAACTTCAAACAGATTAATTGCAATTGGAAATAAAAAGAAGCAAAGGTATTGCTTTATTTCTTCAAAGGGCAGTAACATAGAGTAGATTTCAATTATAATTAATTAACTTTTAAAGTGAATAATATTTTATGGAGTTAAATTCAGATCATAAAAAAATAAACGAATCGTATGCAGTATATATACTTCTCAATAACAGAGATTGCACCAAAAATGCACAAAGTCTCTTATTAATTCTTCATGAAATAATAATTCAGATACATCGAATTTTCTGAATTCAGATTCATTAACCCCTTCGCTTATAACGTGTCTGACACGTGCATCGAATTACAGAATTTTTGCCATTTAAATCCGTAATAAGTCAACGCGATTTTAAATTCAAAAATCACTTGGACACGCTTAAATGTCTCAAGTATCCTTTACCATCTTAAGCAGATTGAAATAAAAAAATATCCCAAATGGGTGGTGGCAATAAATTCGTAGGTCAAGGGGTTTTCAACTATTAGAAATGGCAAAATGTTTTGTTATTATTGTCCAAGTAATGCTGATAACGCTGACAAATGGAAAAACGCTGGTAATGGTGTCGGTTCATAATGTTATCAAACGTTTCAATGTCTCGACGTACACACAAAAATGAAATCTATCGGTAGTGAGATGTGGTGAGTGAGGAGAGGGAAACTGAATGTTTCCTCTTTGCTCTGACCATGTTCCATTAACATAGGCCGTCAATTCATTCATGCATTAATTACGATGGTAATTAATACATTAGAGTTGTGAAACTAGGGCGTGTTTCGTTAATTGTTCGCAAGATAGTTATCGAAGGTTTGTATAGATATCTTGAGCATACTGTACTTATATTCGAAATAGATCTGAATTTTTTTCTCGGATAAAGTATTTTTTTGTTTAGATTTAGTTTTGTGCAACATTTCAAACATGTTTTGACATGAAAAAAAAAACCAAACTTTTTCAGGTATCTCTTTAATTTCAGTGTGATTTACTATCCATAGAAAGCTTCTAAATTTTCTGTCACTTCTCTGGAGGCCTAGGGGTCGAGACCAGAAGGTGGAAGATCGGGTTCCACTAAAACATCAACCGTGAATGGGAACTTGGTGCACTTGAAATCCTTCGTGGGTAAAACATTCTGCAGCCGGTGTGGCGTGGAAGTCTGGAGAGAGAGTGGAAGCTCAGGTGTCGTGCTTGTCATCGAACCATGGCTCAAAATTATAAGGCCCGCCCCCAAGATTGCCCTCTGTTTTTAATTCATAACCTATATTGATTGATTTAAATAATTCTGATACTAATCAATTTATTGGTTAATTTGTGTTATGAAACTTATTATTTTATTTAGCTGTTTAGGAAATAGTTATTCGAAGTTTATGTACATTTTTTGAAACGTACTGTAGTTCCGATGCAAAAAACAGTGCACTTTTGGAGCCTGTCTTAAAATTGTTTGATTCACGAGTTCTTCATTTAACCTGTAAATAGCACATTTTAATTAATTTTGTGTATGCACGTAATTCTGTCATTTTTTTTGTTCAATAAAGTTTCTACGCAAACCCATCCAAACTGCAAAACGGAGATTTTTATTTCTGGAGTCAGGGGTGTGTCGTAGTGTTCCGATGCACAACTAAAAAGTGAAACTTGCAAATATTATGAAGCAAACATGATTATTTTTGATCCACAAACAGATATTCCTAATTCTTATAGTAGAAAAAGTTTCAATACGTGATTTTTTTTCCTTGTGCAAAAAAAAAAAAAAAATGTCAACCAAAACACCGAATTATCTCTTCGCTGGTACTCGATACCCAATATTTTCAAGAGGTCATTTTTTTATAAAATGAAATTCAATCAATCAGAAGGATACTTTTCTACACGAGTCAAGAAATTCATGCTCTGCATCATTTAAGTAAACGCCTCCAAGTCAACTTGTTTGATGGAGCGTGGAGGTTTTACTACCGCAAGTATTCTTTGCTCTGCCCGAGCATTTTTCGAAATCAGTTTTACATCCGGAACCACTACAGTCGTCAAAAAAAAGAAATTTCGAACCATAACTTGATTTATTCCTCATATCTACTTGATTTGTTATTTATTTATAATATTCAAAAAGTAATGTCAAAATTTGCAAGAAATCTTTATTATAAAGTTTATTATAAAATTTAACCAAATTAAATATATATAGTAAGTATAATTTTCTGTTATATACATTATTTATATTGAAAACCAACGAAAACTTTTTTCACAGGTAGTTTGAACGCTACTTTATGCAGGGGTGAATGTGACTGCATTTCAAAAATCCTGAGAACTACTGTGGAGTAAAAATCCGGAGCAATTTCAAATAATAAAAGTATGAATGATATGCATCTACATACATGCATACACTTGCATAAAAAGCATATATTTTAAAATTAAAAAAAAAGATTCATGTTTTCCGTCATCTTCCGTCGATTTATCAACATAAAATAATTGTCAAATTCATCTCGTTTTTTCCCAGGGTGGGGGAGGTTAAGGTCTAAGAATTAAGCGTATTGATATTTTTCTTAACCCGTATTTTACCATCGTCCTATATATAGCACAGCTCGCATTTGTCGAATTTTCTCAGCCAATATCGCCTTTTTTATTTTTGTTCCGCTTCTAAAATATATTTTAAGATTGATGAGTGTTATTTATTATCATTATAAGTTCATTTTTTAATTTTTCATTTTTTAAAGATTTTTGATTTTGTCTAATTTTTACTATTTTGTTTGACGTTAATTATATTTTCCTTTTAAACAATTGTATGAAAAAAATACCTAAATTCTTTTCAAGTTTATACATGACAAGCCTTATAGATTAATGCTGAGTAAAATTTGCAAAAAATTAAAATTGGTTTTAACAAAGGATTTAGATGCCGTCCTATAAATAGGACGACAGTAAAATCCGCTACTATGACTCACGCGTACGGAACCCTTCCAAAGACGCTTAAAGTTTCGGGAAATTGATTAGATTACCTATTGCAAAACTCAAAAACATCCGGTCTTCTTGGATTAAGAGCCTGGTGGTGTGGCTTGAGTAATATGTTTGTGCTGTTTCATTGGAGGCATTTCTGCATTCATCATCATCTTTTGGAGGGAAAAGAATACTTCTGTTCGAGGTGTGAGCTGATTTCACATCCATTCCTTCCGGAACAGTACTAAAAATGAGTCGGAAATTTTTGACAACTGAGGAAGCCTTTGACTATTTAATGTCATTGGCCGATGAGTCGGATGATAGTGACCCTGAAATGATAATATTGCTGCCTGATACAGACATTGTTACTGATGATGAAGAATTGATGATGCCTGCACCAACATTGAACATGGTCATGCTATTTTTGACGAAAAGCTTCAAGAAGAAACAGCTGGGTCAATTGAAATTCTAAAGGGAAAAAATGATGCTGAATTTAAACCTAATGGACCACCACCTAAATGGACTAATCGTACACCGAAATTTTTATCAGCTCCTGAATCATTCTACAATGAGCATCATCAGAAAATAACGGATATGATTTCAGGAAAATCACCCATCGAACTTTTCGAGATGATGGCTAAAATATGATTGTGCAAGCTGTAGAGGAAAGTAACAAGTTTGCGGGACAGAAAAATAATCACGATTTTTGTCTAAAATTCGATGAATTCAAACAATTTTTGGGTGTAATTTTTTATAGTGGATATCACATTTTACCCAGAGAAAAAAATGCACTGAGAAAATGCTCCTGATACTGGAACAATTCTTGTCAGTCAAGCAATGTCAAGAAAGCGATACTTTGATATCAAGAAGTATTTACACTTCAGTGGCAATACTGCAATTGATTCAGATCGCTACTACAAAGTACGCCCAGTTTACATTTTGTTGAACGAAGCTTTACAACAGTTTGGTGTGTTTTCGGAACATTTAAATATTGATGAAAGAATGATGCACTATTTTGGAAGACATGGATGCAAAATGTACATGAAAGGGAAACCCGTAAAATTTGGATACAAGCTCTGGATACTCTCATCCTTCGATGGATAACCTTTTTATATTATTCCATATCAAGGAGCACAGAAAGAAAACGGTTCTGAAAGGCTTGACAAGGCTATTAAATCAAAGAAATAAAGAAAAGAAAATATTATCCCAAACAGTAGTGGAAAATTTGCTGTCTGTTGTTGAAACCCCAGCAAAGTACAAAATTTATATGGATAATTTTTTTTTACGTCATATGATCTTTTTGTTTCCCTCAGAGACAAGCGTTTCTTTGCTACAGGAACAGTTCGAGAGAATAGAATGGCAAAATGCCCTTTAAAATCGTCCAAAATATTGTGAAAGATGGATCGTGGAACATCCGATAGAAAATTTGACACTAAAAATGAAATTGCAGCTGTTCGCTGTAATGACAATCGAGTTGTGTCATTGATCACCAATTTTGAAGACACTAGATACTTCACGAAAATAGAGAGAAGAATGAAGGGTGGAAAGCAAAGCAGAAAGTTGACTTACCATTATGTGCTGTTTCTTATAATAAGTACAAGAATGGTGTTGATTTGTTTGACAATCACATGGAAACATATTTTTCATCCATACAAGGAAAAAAGTGGTATTGGCCATTATTCATAAATGCGTTTGAGACATCACTAGTTGCAGATTGGAAACTTTCAAAATTTTTTGTTCCAGAACGAGCTCTAGACCTTCTCGAATTCCGTCGACATATTACAATAGCTTATCTGGGATTGTATGTACCTAGAAATATTGCAGGCAGGAATTTGGGCATTCAGCAAAAAAATTCAGATTACTTGAAACTGCAAAGTGAAGACATTCTTGCAAAAATTCCAAATGGTAAACAACGTCAGCTTAAAAACTGCACAAAAAAAAAACCCATTAACTATTTGTCAAAAATGTAATTTGGGACTTTGCGTTGAATGTTTCCTGCCATTCCATGTAAACAGATATGTTTGATTGCGAAGCATGTAGTAGCGGATTTTACTATCGTCCTATATATAGGACAGCTTGGAAAAAGCTAACCAATAAAATTTTCTTACTTTTTTCATTTTATACTGTTGCTTGTGATCTCATTAGACTGTGATCGATTTTTTTTGAAAATATATAAATTTTTCTTAATGTGGTTAAATATGGGTATGACAATTGAGACGTTGATCGCAGAAATCACATGAGCCATTTTTTTAAAAATTTTATGCCGTTTTCACATTTTAAAGGTGTGTTTGAATAATGAGTGAAGAAATGGTTTGGTTTGGTTTGTTTGAGGGTTTTTGGCGCAAGGGCCAGTATTTGGCTATGCTGCGCCAAACAAGGTAGTAATATGTAAAAGGTAATGTGTGAAAAGGTAGTAATATGTAAAAAGGTAGTAAGCGGATATAAAAACAATCAATAAAAATCAAATGCAGAAGAAATTAAACTTTCACATGCTTATTTAGCGAGACGAGGTACAAATGAGCGAGGTGTAAAATAGTTGGAACAAGTTGCTTAAATGTGTGGATAAAAGCCAGTGATTTTTAAAAATTCAAAGAGGTAAATGTGAGGGTGCCGACCAATCATTGTGGTTAAAGTAGGTGAGCTCGTGTTAAAAAATCGCAAACGATGGATTTTAAAATGTTTGCATTCAATGAGTATGTGTTTCACAGACATAGTACAGCTACAGTGTGGGCAAGTAGGAGCTGGCTCACCCAGCAGAAGATGACGGTGGGTAAATCTGGTATGCCCAATACGAAGTCTGGTCAGAATTGTGCCCCTTTTACGGTTAACATCCTCTGACCAGTTCTCAATAATGGGTTTAATGCTGTGAAGTTTATTATTTATTTCTTGGTCCCAATGTATCTGCCACTTCATTTGTAAACAGGATTTAATATATTTCTTGAGATCGCAAACTGGCACGGGTTCATGTGAAAAGTGTGTGGCTGAATGAGCATTACTGTCTGCTTGTTCATTTCCCGCGATTCCTACATGGGATGGAACCCAACAGAAAACTAGAGAAAATCCTAGGAAAATCAACTTTTCGTAGAGATCTAACACTGAAAACACCATTGGATGACTTTTACAATGCAAGGAATTCAACGCCTGCAAGGCGCTTAAAGAATCGGTGTATATTGCATATTTACCAATTGGACATTTTAAAATCTGTTTTAAAGCGTGGAAGACAGCTGTAATCTCTGCTGTGAATATTGAGCAGAAGGGAAGGAGAGTAAAAGCTGAAACCGATTTAGGAAGAACAACAGCAAATGAAACTCTAGAGGATAATTTTGACCCGTCTGTATAAATAGGGACAAAGTCATGAAATCTAAGTCGATGATCTGCAAAAAGTTGCTGAAAGATTGTGTCAGACGTGTTAGATTTATCGAATGAACCAAATGGGTTCAAATATTTAAATTCGGAGTCTTTCCAAGGAGGTAGGAAACTCGGTTGCGGAGAAATTGGTACTTTATGTAAATTAAAATCTTTCATAAGATTATGCATCCTTGTGAAAAAGGTTGGCACAGAGGATGGTATTGCTTGTTGTAAGCGATGTAAAAATGGGCGAAGTTGAAATCCATGACATGGATGGCTAGTATTGGATGAGATGCTCAAATAATAGTGTAAGGAGAGCATTTGCCGTCTGATTTCCAGAGGAGGTTCATAGCAGTCAACATATAAACTTGAAGTTGATGATGTTCTAAATGCACCTGAACAAAGCCGCAGTGCAGAATGATGGATAGGATCAAGTTTTTTCAAAACGCTTTTTCGAGCAGAACCATAAATTGCACTACCGTAATCTAGTTTGGAGAGGATAGTGGCTCGATATATACGCTGTAATGAGAGTCTATCAGCTCCCCATGAGGTATTTGAAAGTACTTTTAAAATGTTTAATGCTCTTTCACATCTTTTTCGTAAATATTTTACATGCGACAGAAATGTGAGTTTACGATCAAAGAGAATGCCCAAAAATCGAACCTGATTTTCAATTTGAATTATTCTACCATCTATTTCAATTTCAGGATCTAAGTGAAGACCCCTTTTGCGACAAAAGTGAACACCTGAAGACTTGGATGCAGAAAAGTTAAAACCATTAAAATCAGACCAGTGCTTGATTTTCTGAATAGCAGTTTGAAGTTGTCGCTCAATAAAAGAAATATGGTTCCCTGTACATGAAATGTACAGGTCATCGACATATAAATGTCCTTTGACAAATAATGGTAGTTGATGTAAAATATTGTTGATTTTGATAATAAATAGAGAGACACTAAGAACACTGCCCTGCGGCACGCCTTCCTCTTGGATATAGGAATCCGAGAACTCGAACCCTACTCGGACCTGAAATTTCCGGAGTCTCAGAAAGTTTCGAATAAAAATTGGCATGTTTCCTCTTAAACCAAAGGCATACAAATCGCTTAGAATCCCATGTCTCCAAGTGCGATCGTATGCCTTCTCAATATCAAAGAAGATGGCAACTAGGTGTTTTTTCTGAAGAAAAGCAAGACGGATATCGGTTTCCAGACTTAAGAGATTATCAAGTGTGCAGCGGCCTTTCCGAAAACCACTCTGATGTGGGTGAATGATATTATTTGTTTCCAAATAATGTACAAGTCTTCTATTAACCAGTCGCTCAAGTAATTTGCACAGACAACATGTCAAAGCTATCGGGCGATAATTAAGAGGGTTAGTGGCATCCTTACCCGGTTTTAAAATTGGGGTAATTATTGCTTGGTGCCATGAAGTAGGAAAAGTTTGCTCTTGTCATATTCTATTGTAAAGACGCAAGATGTTTTTCTGCGATTCAATTGTTAAATGTTTAATTAAAATATAACCAACGTTGTCGGGTCCAGGTGAAGAGTTGCGAACTGTAGAAAGGCATGACTGAAATTCTAAAAGTGTGAAACTGTTATTGTAGGGCAGATCAGATTGCGTATTGAAGTTTAGTTTCGTTTTTTCTTCTTTTAATTTGTGAGCCAGGAAATGGTCAGGATACTTTCTACTACTAGAAATCTGAGCCAGAGACGAAGCTATAGTATCTGCAATTTCTTTTGGAGAAGAAATTGTTTGATCATTATGGGTTAAAGTTGAGATAGAATGGAAAGGGACATTCCCACAGGCTTTTTTTAACTTTTCGCCATAATTCTTTACTTGAGGTTGACGAAGTGATTGTTGAAATGTATTTTGGCCACGACAGTTTTGACTCTGCCGCTGTATCCGTCTGGAATCTGCTTTTGATTTCTTAAATTTTATTAGGTTAGTTGTGGTTGGATATCTTCGGAAGATATTCCAAGCCTTTTGCTGTGCTTTATAAGCTTGTAGGCAGAGATCATTCCACCATGGTTTATATTGTTAGATTTAAAAACGGTAACAGAGCAGGAGTACACAACGCTAGATCTATTGAGTGAAATGTGTGTGTGGGTAAGTGGAAGTGAGTTTTTTCATTATTGTTCAAAAGGCAGATATTGTGATCAGCCAGAAGCTGTTCAATTTGCCGACCACGAGAATTTGTTTCAGTTCCTCCCCAAAGAGGACTATGGACGTTCCAATCGCCGAGAATAAGAAATGGAGAAGGAAGTTGGGAAATTAAATTATTCAATTCTGTTTGATGAACGGTCTGATGTGGTGGAAGATAGAGGCTGCAAATAGTTATTAGAGATTTTATGTGCATACGAACGGCAACTGCCTCTAAATTTGTGTTGAGATTTAAACAACTAGAGGGTATATCATTTGCAACAGCAAGTGCAACACCACCAGAAACTCTGGTACTAGAACTGGTATTGCTAAAGATAGAGTAATCTCTAATTTTAACTGTATCATTGTCTCTGATATACGTCAAAGAAGGTAAACATCCATCTTTATTCGCCGCTCACTTCGTTCTACTTATCTACAAAACTGTTGCCAGACACTACAAAGTCAATCGATATAAAAATAGATTTCCGATCTGTTGCCAGATACTACAGAGTATCCCCCCAGTGACAGAGGATAATACGATGGAACGACACAAAAATACAACAGTGGAGTCTCGTGCGTGATGCAACATGTGAAGTAGGTGTGGTGATTGGAACCAACAATAAAATATGGAATAAAAATACGTCTACTTTCTCCATACTTTCATGGAAACAGGCACAGAAATTCTGTCCCCAAGAATAATGTGTCTACTGCAAGTGCAACAAAATTGAACACTTTGGAAAGTTCTGATGGGCTAGAATATGACTTTCAGGAGTTAAAAGGAAACAGAATAATTGATATCCAAACTTTACTTGGAGTATTTTTGATTCTTTCTTGTCCAAAATGTTTTGCAACTGGATTGAAACTGACTGAAGATTCTAAAGAAGGACTTTGCTCAAACTTTGCTATAGTTTGCAAATGTGGATTTATGGCTGGATTTACATCAACTCCCAAAGAGAATAAAAAGTGTTCCTTAAATACTTTGTTGGTATTTGGCTTCAGATTAATGGGCAGAGGATTTTCTGCTGGGATGAAATTGTTATGTACTTTAAATTTGCCATAAGTTTGCAAGAAAACATTCAGAACTCATGAACTCAAACTGTTGGAAGCAGTGAAGTATAGTTGTGAAGAAAATATGAAAGCTGCATCAAAAGAAGTGCAAAATTTAAAAAAAAGCACAACTTGTGGTGTTTCTGTTGATAGCACGTGGCAACGGAAAGGCCATATGTCACTAAATGGCTGCGTCTCAGTTATTTCCATCGATACTGGAAAAATATTGGATTTGGAAGTTATGACGCAATATTGTAAAATGTGTGAAATGAACATCAAATGCGACCATGAATGTTCCAACTACAAAGGTTCATCTGGAAATATGGAATCTGTTGGAGCTTTCAGAATTTTTGAAAGATCCGTAATGAAACGAGAATTACAATACACTGAATACTACGGAGATGGTGATTCCAAGGCCTTTTTGAAAGTGAAGGATATCTATGGGGAGGACACAGTTACAAAGCTCGAATGTATAGGACATGTACAAAAAAGAGTAGGCTCACGACTTAGGAAATTAAAAAAAAACCCAAAGGACTCGGTGGAAAAGGTAAATTAACCGATAAATTTATCGACAAACTTCAAAATTATTATGGCATTGCTATCCGCAGCAATGTTGGAAGTATCGAAAAGATGCAGTCTGCAGTAATAGCTGCTTTCTTTCACTGCTGTTCTAGCAATCGAAACCTCATGCATGGGCAGTGTCCAGATGGGAAAGACAGTTGGTGTCGATATAGGCGAGCTTTATCCGACAAAAAACATTATTTGGAAAAATCACCAGGTCTCCCTAATTCTGTCATGAAAGTGATAAAAGCAACTTATCTAGAACTGTGTGACAAAAACTTGCTAAAAAAATGCCTGCATGGTATGACACAGAACAATAATGAAAGTTTCAACAACGTCTTGTGGACTATTTTACCGAAAGAAACATTTGTTCAGCAGAAAACTTTGTTTTTAGGTTCATATATTGCAGTTTTATTGTTTAATTCAGGATATTTAGGACTGTTACCTACTTTCAATTACTTAAAAATACCAATTGTTCCACTGACACTAAAAAAATATATGGGAATCGACAAAGAGTTATGAAATCGAAACGTCAATCGTTACCTTCCACAAAACTCTCCAGAAAAAAGCAAAAAGCTAAAAAAAAATCAAAATTAGTTAAAAATGAAGTTAAAGAGGTTTTGACATATAAATATGGTGAATTTTAAGAATGCAAAGTGGGTAGAAAATGTTTTGTGCTGTATTAAATTCTTTAAATGTGTTTTCTGAGAAACTGTGTTTTTCAGTATTTGTTTTTACGCTAAACATCACAACAAAAATTCTTTTTAAGATATTGAATTGAAATTTTGAGAAAATGTTTTAATCAGTTCTATCTGTGTTATGAACTAGAATCTAACCTATCTACATATTTATTTATTTTATTGCCTTTTTTGTAAAACGAAACGTTAGTTTTTGTTTTTTTTAATGAGTTTTGGCACAAAATTTGGAATATATCAAAAACTTTTAGAAATTTTGCAAATCTTTTAGTTCATAACACAGATAAAGATGTTATTAATGTACTGTATAAATATTATTGAAATATATTTATAGGAATTTTTAGTAGAAGGTTTGCCGTAACTGTAATTTTTTACTAAAATTTTACTAAAAATTGTCAATATTTCCAAAGTCAAAAATAATTTCATAGAAATTACATTTAAAATCATAGTTTTATGTTCCATTTTAATTAAAAACATATTTCTTTAATTGAAAATTCAAATATTTTAAAAAAAAGTGCTCGGAAGGTAGTCACATACCTTAAGAAATCCTCTTTCGTTAAAGGTTTATTTTTGTTTTTCTTCTTCACTTCTAAAACATTGACTTTTTTAGTCAGTTTTGGTTTCTTCGAAAGTTTCATTACAGGTTTATAAGATTTGTCCTGTGCTAATTGAGATGCAGACAGAGTCATAGCAGACGAATCTGATTTTTTTGCATTAGGGAAACATTGTATCAGATTATTACTGACTTTGATAGGTTTAAGTTTAGTTAAAGGCGGCACGATAACTTTTGTTATGTTTTCATCAGTTTGCGTGTTTTGGGACAGTGAAGATTTAACTGCTTGTGAGTTTGAAGGCGTTTTTTCCTGCGATATTAATTTTTTGGCTTCAGCATACGTGATATTCTGCTTTATTTTAATTTCTTGGATTTTCTTTTCAGTCTTCCATTGAGGACAGTCTTTAGAATCGGATGAATGGTCTTGCTTGCAATGGAAACAGTGAGGATCTGCCTTACAACCATTTGCTGAATGACCGGCAATTCCGCAATTTGAGCATGTAAGTTGGCCTCTACAAGCAACCTTCGAGTGCCCGAACCTCTGGCAATTAAAGCAGCGCAGAGGGTTAGGTATGTACGGTTTAACAGGAGAGCGAATATACCCTGCTGTGATGCTTGAAGGCAACTTAGATGAACTAAACGTTAATATAACATGTTTAGTAGGAATGATATCGTTTCCCCTCCTGATGTTTATTCGACGAGCGGCGATGACGCCTTGTTTCGACAGACCTTCAATAATTTCCGATTCAGAAGCCATAATCAATTCCTTATCAGACACCACTCCTCTACAAGAATTAAGAGCTTTGTGCACTGTAACAGGTAACTGATAATCTAAGAATTTCTTAGCTAAAAGAAAATATTTTGTTTGAATTGCTGATGCGGTTTCGATGAGCAGGTCGCCAGATCTCAATCTTTTAACATTCTTAGGGCTTCCGCCAATAACATGTAAACCCTTTTCAATTGCGAAAGGTGATAGTTTAGATAACTGATTGTCAGGAAGAGATAGAATCAAAAATCGAGCTGTTTGTGATACCTTGTCAATGTCAATGTTCAGATGCTGTTCGGTCGGTGATTTTACAAAAGAACCCATAAAAATGGATAAGAATTCGGGCCCCGACGGCACCGCCCACCACGGAGCCCAACAAGGGAAGGCAGTTGCTGGCTCTGGGTATCCCCAGCCTCAGTACTTGCCTTGTATGCTAGCCAGGGCCTATACGCTAAGGGTCACTTCCAGGAACGTCTACCACCCTTAACGCAGAGTCCCAGAAGTTGACCACTGTCGCTTGATCCCCTTGAGCAGACCAGCCGAGTGGCTGGGATACCAGCCGATTGATACACCAGGGACCAAAATGTACCACCCGTCCAATGGGTTGCCACGCACGGCCAACACGTGGGGGTATGTTGCTGTCCATGAGAAGCAGGAAGCAAACAGAGTGGCAACAGCTTCTCATGGAGAGCTCCCTCGCCTACCCTCGAGGGAAGGAAGGAAAAAGCAAAAACTCAAGGAGAGGAAAAACCAGAAAGGAGACCAGACACTAGGGTACCTCGGGATCATGAAGCCCGTCACATCTAGAGAAGATGTGCCCCTGAGGGAGAGTGAAGAAATGAGAAGCGTCAAGTAAAGTCACATTATGGGTATATAAATTCTACCAAGTAAAAAAATTAACTATTGATTTAAAAAATTAATCAGTTTTTTTAAAGCTCTCGGTTTCTTGATATTGACTCGTGGTTTCTGCAATCAACGATTCAATTCAAGTTCAGTGTGATCAGCAAGACCTTTTTGATGTAGGAACTGACGTTACATTTAACATTACTTAACAGTTTAAGTATTTGATTAGAACCTGAATTATGGTTATTAACAGGTATTAGAGATGAGGAACTGTTAATAGGAAGAGAAAGGTTCAAAGAAAGTGAAACATTTTGGTGAGCTGCTATCTATTCAATGAATTATAATCATTATTATTATTATCAAAATCTTTGCCAACAGAGTTTTGAGAATAATCTTCTGACCCAAAAATTTCACATGTATTTTTGATAAATTAGAACAAATAATATTTCACTGTCTGTATAGTATTTAAACCATACATGATCAAGGATGCCAGGCCTTATCACCCAGATAAGTGCGACCAGAGAAAAATATCGAATTTTCGTTTTCGCAAATCTGGAAAATCCAGAATTGAGAAAGAAAAATAGTCCGAATTCCGGCTATATCCAGAACCCGTTCACAGCCGTTTATGTTCAGATTAGGACAGAGCTTCTTAAACTTTGGCTTCTGTTCCCAAATAAGATAACGAAGATGAATTTTGGGTTAAAGAAATCATAGACAGTGGAACCTAAAGACAAGGTTTCACCATTACGGAGCATTAATAAGTAAATATTAATCTTGATATGAAAAAGAAGCTGTCGTCGTTTCGATAGATTTTATCACGCTCTCAGCCCGATGATCTAAGTCTAAGCTGATGATCCAATACAGTTTAAACGGTCTAAAAGAAAATAATCTAGATTTGAACAAAAAAACATAGACGGCTGTCTCTGCGAAACGGCCGCTGGGATTGAGGGCGTAAACTTACCTTACTCAGCCT
>BGPR01002954.1:8204-67241 GCA_013235015.1 Araneus ventricosus
TGTTCATTAGCTAATTTCAATTATGCGCACGCAACCTGGTACTTTTTATTTGTCTTGGCGAATTTTCTTGGAGCACTGTATCGCCAGTTTGGCTCTAGAAGCGTCAGGAAAATCATGGTATGCGAATAACCGAGCGCAGTTGCTCTGTGCGGCTCAACTAGTTTAAAAATAAAATATTAAAAAAATTTAAAAGATATATATTTGTAAATGTTATTTTTGTTTCAGTCTTGCAGTGGCCACCTTGTGTTATTCTCTTTCAGAGGACTCTAAAAATTTCTCAACGTCCCTTTTTATGGATTGAATGTTTGAAGAAAACAGTTTACAGTTTTCCTCTCTGATTTCTGCAATGTTTTTCTGATTCATTGCCGAACGTAAAGTCTTTTTTCGTTCAAAATACTGTTTTCGTGCAAGAAAGTGATTACTTGCACTATATTTTAGTGAAATTGTGTTTTGTCTGGAGCTATATAACCGGCAATAGAACCAAGGGCCGGATTTTTAGGCAAAATAGGCAACTACCTATGGTCCCCTCAACTCTAGGGGGTCCCTAGGCCTCAGGAGTACTTTAATTTCGTACTTTCATCTAATTTAAACACTCCGTGCATTCGAATTAATTCAAATTACAATCAAGTAACGTTTCAATTTTGGAATATTTTTCTACAAACATTCCTAATTAATTACCTTCTTTTAGTTCTAATACTGTTTTATAATTCTGAAAATTATCTTGCTCTATTATTTCCAAAAATCTCCGATCGCATAATTAAATAGAATTTAGTTCTGTAGAAAAAGTTTCATATATTTTTATTAATTTAATATTTTTTTTAAATTTTTTTTACTCGAGATATTGAAACCAACTCTGTTTAATGTGGCTCGCAGTTAAATGCTTTGTCTTCCATGTTTGTTAAATAACACTGCTTATATACAGCATAAATTAAAATAAACGAAAAAATATCCGTTTTTGGAAGTTGGTAAGGAGACAAGGGGCCTCCAAACTCTCATTGCTTAAGGGCCCCTAAAGGGCTTAATCCGGCCCTTTTAGAACCTTCTGAATAAGCGAACGTTAATTTAGTAGCTCAGAAGCGAAAGCGGATAAGTCCATTTTTGATGTCTTCTGTTTTTTGTTAACTTTGATGGAATTAATAACATTATTTTTATTTATTAAAAGATTCCCTTGTTGCTTCATTAGATGACTTTATATACTTTAACCAATCAATTTAATAAAGCAAAATTTTAAAAAATTATTGTCTTGAAAAAACATGAATTTTCTCAATCTTTTTTCCTCGCTTTATTCGCATTGGCTTCGGAAGCAATCAATTATAACAAATCTGTATATGCATTAAATTTTTCCATTGCATTCATTTTTGCTTTCAAGTTTGTTCTCTATTATATCTATATCAACCTATATTTGCTCCAAGAACTTTCACTGATTGAAAAAATATTAATCGAATATAAAAATCAACGTACATTAAATCCTCGGTAAACTCTTTCATCACTATAATTTAGTACTCTGGGAGTGATCAAAATTGATTTATTCGGTTCATAAGATTTTATCAATCTTTTCTCCAATCATATATTTTTAATCTCTTTTTTACACTATTATTTCTGATCCTAGTTATTATCTTTGCTGTTGCATTCCCAAGGGAAATATACAATTTTTATGTAACTCTGCTGTTAGCGTTATGCAAGCTAAAGAAAAACCTGTTTTATTTGTTCAGATCATCTGTAGTATTAGAATGTACCTGATATTAATCAAAACCTAGGTTTTTGTTGATCTGCGAATTAAGAAAATCAACAGTCTTTCTAGGGAAAAAAAAACCCTGGAAGTTTTTCTAATCCAAACCTAATGCAATATTTATTTCGCAAATGTAATATTCTTTTTTAGGGGAAAGCGCATTAGGGTACTTTCTGATGATATTAACTGATCTTCTTATCCTATAGTGAATAACATGATTTCAATTTCTATCAAATTTCGACTCATGATTCTGTACTCGAAATCATAGCAGATTTGTTAAAATAAAATAAAATAATAATCAATAAAAGAAATAAAACTAAAATATAAATTCGAAAAATCGTAGAAACAACAATTTTAAAATTTAATGCAAATAAGAGCAAATAATATGGGTGTGCTCCTAAAATGGCGATATAAGGTTGGATAATTTTTGTTCTTTTTTGTTTTTTAAGAGTATTTTTTCACTTTTATTTCTGAAGTTCTTTTCCATTCCACTTTCGAACTTTTTGGTCAAAATTTGGGCTATTTTTGGCTGAAGTCCTGCTCTTATACAGAAAAAAGTCCGTTTTGAAACTCTGCTTCTTCGATTTCATCCCTGACGACGTACGGGAAGAGGGTTTCCGCCATATATAAGTAATTATGTATTTATTAAATAAATAAATTAATTGATAAATATTAAATAAAAAAAAGGGGCAAACTTGCCCCTTTTTTCTTCAAATTCAAGTTAATAGAGTTATATTTACGTCCCGTTTTTAAGCAACACGAGGGCTATTTTGGGACGGACCTGGTACTTTTGAACCGAGGTCAGATGAAAAGGACGACACCTGAGCTGGCGACCCCGCTCCAAACTTCCGCAACACATCAGCGACAGGACGTTTGAGCACCTAAGTATGATTTACCGTAAAGGAGGTCTAAGATACGGCGGATCTTCTGTGGAATCGGGTTTCGAACCCTCTGGTGCTTCGGCCGACACCTTACCACTAGGCCACCGTGGCCTCTCTTCACCTTCCAAAAAACTGCTTTCGAGTCTGCGTTGGAAAATAAAAAACATGCATTATGAACCGAATGCTTGATATGTGCTACCATCGTTTGAATATAAAAGGAAAAAAAAACATACTTAAAAATACTTTTTTGTAAAATATATGTTGAAAAAATAATTCCTGGGAGTTTCTGTTGATATTTTGGAGGGCTAAGCCTCTCAAAAGGCTAAGCTTTAACCCTTTTAGTCCCAGTGATGCCATTTCGAATCATCATATTCATTATTTTTTTGTTCTGCATCTAAACCTGCCTCTGATACAAAATGGACATCATTAAATTTTTCGCATTTTCCTTTTCAGAAATATGCTTTTTATTCTTACATATTATGCTTTTTATTCTTACTTATTAATAGTTGGCTGCACTATAGATTTTATCTATTGAAAAATTGTCTTTTTGAATTTCACTCCATTAAGCAAAAGATGTAAAAATAGAAAGCAATTTTAAAATAATTTAAATGAAATTACAGGTGCAATTACATTCTTATTTTTTTTAAATATATTAAAATATTATTTTTGAGCTGTTTTTGATAAATATTTATTTTAAAATTTCGGTTTTTACGTTCCCTGAAATATCATGACTTCACTTTGAATTTTAATTAAATATATATATATATATATATATGTGTGATATTTTAATTTAACTTTCCTAAATAATCTTAATGACACCTCATTTTAAATACTTCTACTTTCATCATAATTAACGGACTACAACTTTCTTTACAAGTCACGAGGTTCTAAAAGGGAAAATTCCCTCTTCTGAGTACTTAAGCGTTCTGCGCATTCATTTCTGCCCTTTTTCACGCCAGCATGTAATCATTCAACAACAACGCGCCGGGCGGGCGTAAAAACTTCTAAATTCTGGTCATGGAGCTGCAAATAAATGAAATACTTTTAGCTATGAAGAAATAAAACCTGATGCATAAATAAAATGAAGATCTAAACAAAATTCGTCTTTTCCTTGAATTGAACAATGGACTGCCTTTTCTCCTTATATAAAGCCTGATCTTACATATATATATATATATATATATATATGTTGAACTTTTATCTTAGGCACAAAATGAGTAAATTTCACAAATTTCAGAAGTTTAGAATGAATAATAAATTTTTTGTCTGAAAGAGTTAATGTGTTAAACATCTTGCAGGAGAAAAAAGGACGTGCCATGAGAGCGTAATTTCATGAGATATGCCAACTGGTATAAGATACCCTGTGCAATGATATTTGTCATGTGACGGTGTCGTCAGGCGAATTGGTTCCATTTTTGAATGTATTTTATTATGCACTTTTAACCTCATTATATTTTAGAAACCATTTATGAACATAAAAGACGAGATCTTTAGAAAGAAGAGAAAATACCATATACAGATAGAAATATGTGAAATATTCTGAAACACTTTGACATGTGATCACGATATTAAATTTTAGAAGGCAAAAAATAATTTCTGTAATCATGTGAAGAAGTTAAAAATATGACTTATGTGTATGAACAGAAGAAAAAAAACTCAAGATAAAACATTAAAATTAATTCTAAGTGTAATAGCTGAAACACAGGGTCTCCGAGAATTGTTGGACACATTTCAAAAATTAATAATAATAATAACTAATAATAATACTATTAAGAACTAATAATGCTTCAACTACGGGTTTTTCTAAATTAGAGTGCATTTTAAAAAGTTTTTTTTTCCAGATAGGTAACACGCCGTCTAGGGGGTCGTAAATTACTGGGAATCAAAAATTGTTTTAGAGATATTATCTCCAAAAATACTAAAACTGGAAGAAAAATAAAAGCATGTATTTGTAAGAAATTTTACTCTCTTTTTTTTAATTAACATGTAGTGTGAAAACTGAAGAATTTCCGAGATATTCAAGAAGGAAAAAAAAAAAAAAAAGAAACCAGAACACGCTCATCGGCTTCTGCTAATAGGTAGCCATCGCGAATGGAAATCTGTCACCGGAGACTAACACTGAACTATCTAATTAGATTACCCCTTCTCTGCTATAGTTAAGAGATAGTTATTTTTCTTCCAGTTTTAATATTTTCGCAGATAATGGCTCGAAAACAATTTTTGATTTAGAATAATTTACAATAGCCTAGACCAGAGGTTCCCATCCTGGAAATAACCATTTGGTGGTACGCGAAATCAAAGGTGTTAATGGCGGAAACAAGAAAAGAATGAGGAACTAAAATAGTTAGAGAATTTTGTTTCTCCAAATGAAAATTTGCTATTTAATAATTACACCACTTGAATAATTGATTATTTCGAAGTGTAATTTTTAGCTATCTTTATAAGATAAAACGAAATAATTACAACACTGGTTTCATTTGCTTTGGCGTTGAACTAATACTATTGTCAAAATGAAATAAAATGTCAAATCAAAAATAAGTTCTTCAAACGTAATTATTTCGAGCTATTTTACTTTTAAGCTAACATTAACATTATTGATAAAAACTTGTTTGCCTAGACGCATGGTCTGGGGAGGGGGAGTTGGATGTGATAGTAGGGGATATGCGAAAAAAAAATAAAAATTAAGGGGCACGCTGGAGAAAAAAGGTTTGGAACCCCAGCCGAAACTGCTTCTTACTTATATGGGAAAAAATACTTTTTTAAAATGCGCTCTCATTTATAAAAAAATCCCCGTAGTTGAAACATCATTAGTTTCTTTTTATATTAATTTTTGAACTGTGTCCGACAATTCTCGGACACCCTGTCTGTAATCTCTAAAGAAGTACCATCACAGGAAATGACAAGCCCACTTTAATCTGCGTAATCAAAATTCATACTGACCTCTTCACGAAAACGAAGCCTTATTTTTTTTTTCACCGTGTATCAATTATGTCATTGTGTTCAAAATGGAAACGTAAAGCGTAAAAAAATGCAAATGTCTCTTCTGCTTGAGTAAACACTAATTCGAATAAAGAAACTCATTTTTACTATTTACTTAATGATATCTGTTTATTGCTCAAAATTATCAATTTAAACGCGATATTAGGAATGAACTTGATAATTACAGAACCATTACATTAATCACTACAACAAACATTTTTTCAAATCAAGATTTGCGGAAACTAGATCATGAGCTTTAGTATAAATAGAGAAACAACAGCTTTTCGATATCAAAGTTTGCTAACAAGTATTTGCATCAGTTTCAGTAAAGTGAAGAGGAAATAAGGCAACTTTTAAAATGGTAATGGTATTTTTGAAATAATATTCTATTCAATAAAAAATGGCAAGTTTGATTTTAAAAGGGTAATAGAAAAAATTTGGTTCACTTTTAACAAAGTCTCCCTTTTATAAAAGTGTTTTTGCATTGAAAGAAGATAGAATGAAAATACATTGTAATACAGTATATTTCCATTGAGAATTTTAAGATTTCAAGTCAGCATTTTAAATAGTAGTGTAAGTAACCAATTTAGTAACAAAGCAGAAGATAAATGTAAAATTTCTTACCGATAATTTCTGATGCTGTGAATCTCATTAAATACCACCGATCTTGATTATTTTCCAAATGTAACTCTCTGTAAAATATTTTTTTTGTTATCATAATGTAGTTGAACGCTGAATTGTTTGTATGTTGTATATAAATGTAAGAAAGTGATATTTAAATAATAATAAATAAGAAAAGTAACTGCTAAATTTAGAATGGAAGATTGGAATCGAATTATTTATTTAACCGCTTAACTTAACAGCCCGAGAATACTCGTGCATCGAATTATCGCATTTTTGGTCTTAAAACAAAAATTTAATCATTAATTATCTTTATAATTTTACACAAAAATTACCTAGAATCCATAAACATCTCAAGTATTATATGCCTTCTGAGATGAATAAAAACGACAACCGCGTTCCAAAGCAGAAGGGAGCATTTTATGAGATAGCAAAGAAAATTATTAAGTTAAGTGGTTAAGAAATAAGGATTAAAATTAAAATAAGAGACAACTGTTATTCGAAAACGTTTAAAATACCGAAAGAGGGATTCAGAAATGATCATTTCTAATTTAAAATATGGAAAAAATAATCCCCAAAACATCACTGTTATGTAGGTACTCTTTGAAATTAACAATACCCCATATAATTAATACAGTAGTAACAGATAAAAGAAAGATTTTAATCTTTTTCAAATCCATTAATTGTCTTTTGATTCTGAATTGAATTCTCTGTCTTCTGATTTGAATTTTCTGAAAATTCAAATCTTTCCTTACAAAGTAAAGAAATAATGAATAGCTATAAAGTATTGGCGTATTCTCTTTCAAAAGTATTGTTTAATGAATATAAGAAAATGATGGATTATGTTTCACGTTTTCAGAGGCTCTCAGTAATTTTATTTGTTGCTCTCTGCCTTGTGCTGTTGTGCACGTATGCCACATGCCAGTCCTCTGACGGTCTAGAAGCCCGTCATCACCATCACCACGGGCATCACCATGGCCATCACCATCACCACGGACACCACCATGGTCATCACCATCATCATGGCCATCACCACCATCATGGCCACCACCACCATCATGGTCACCATCATCACCATGGGCACCATCATGGGCATCATCATCACCACGGACACCACCATGGACATCATCATGGTCATCATCATCACCACGGACACCATCATGGGCATCACCATTAAAAATCAATAATACAGAGGGATCACTTTTATTGCCTCTATTCATAATTTTGACGATTTGATACGTCATTTTGTGTCACCTTGTTTTGAGAATAACACAAAATTAATGAATAAAATACTTTTATAGAAATAAAGGCTAGTTCTTTCTCATTATCATATATTCAGTTTAGATATACTTTTAAAATTATATTTTACTAAGCAAATCGTTTTCATATACATATTCAATTATATTTATTTTTAAAACGATAGTGTGATGATCTCGAATATGCTGTTCTTACAATAGAAATACAAGTTAATTATTTCGGTGTCCTTTCAAAAATTTAAATTTTGGAATCTTTTGTATCTTGTAACATTTTAATCTGATATAACTCTGCTTAACTAAAATTAGCAGAAGTGAAATCTTCATAATTTTTTGGGGTCTTTGAGATTCTTTTCTTGATGTTAAAATCACTCATTTAGCTATACGCTATACTGTTTTTTGTGTTTAATACAAGTCCTGTAAATCTAAATAGAAGACCGTAAGAAACGAAGTAAAAATACTTAAATTATTTTAATCTAAATTTGAGCATTCATAACATGTAATATGTATTTCATTCTCATCTTGCATTAAAATTCTTTGACGAAAAAATTTCTTTCTTCAAGCCAAAAATATAATTAATACTTTTATTAGTATATTATTAAATTATTCAAAATTAACTCAGGAAAGGGAAAATTGGCATTGATGCAAATATGAATCACTGTACCATACTTCGAAAATTTTTTATTCTGATCCATTTACGAAATTTCAGTCTCTAGTAGTGAGCCTGTCTATTCTTAACTATAGAGATTTTGTAGCTCAGTCGTTACATTTTTAGATTTTATTTTAATACCGAAACCTTGCAAGAATTTGTTCATTCCTAAATTAGTACTTGACTTTATTCGGATCGTCAGTATTCTGAGAGAACAAATCTTTTCCCATGATGCGCAACGACATTTAGTTACAGGAGTGCAATAATTCTTCTTCCTGACTATCTACATTACTGACAAATTGATCTTACCCCCTCTACTTACGAACGAGCTCCATTTCGACTGATAGGCCGTAAGTTGAATTTATATTTTTTCAGCAATATTTTCATTGAAACGGGTTAGAAAAGTTGTACATAAAACACAAAAACTCATTATATTTATGCATAATAATTGTACACAATGCGAAATATATATAGTATGTTCTCAGGCGCAGTGGCGGCTCGTCAGCTCAGAAACAAGCAGTTCTGCAGAAGTTTTATAGACCTAATTTCTAGGAAATTTTGTGCTGATTATTTTGGTATATGATGATGATATACTAAAAATTGATAGTTTTTGAGTTATAAGCAATAAAACTGGAGATTGTTTTTTGTTTTTTGGCTATAATAAAAATTCCAACAAGAATTATTGGTGGTAAACCTCAGAATCGTAATCAGCACCCTACAAAAAATAAAGAAGGAAAAAATTACAACTCCTCCAGAATTGGATAAAAAAAAAAACGACTGACCTACTGAGAAAAAGCGAAAAAGAATCAATGAAAAGTCGCGCCAAATGTGAGCTGAAAAAAAATTCAGCTCAAATGAATGCAATTTGAAGCGGAGAAACAGATGCTTTTCTCCCGCTTCGCGTTGATCTATGCATTAATATCGGATTCGTAGGAGAGGCAAAACTTGATGCATTTCTGGTCTGTCTCTCTGTTAATTCTTGATTGATTTTCCGTCTTCTTTTTTCATTTTTTATTACTTTTTTTCATTTTCATTCATCACTGAATTCTCTATTTGGAAAAGAAAGGCCATTAGAATAAAAGCGAAAATACAATCTTTTAAAATAATTTCAGTGGGACTGCAGCTCTTAGTGACGAGCCGCCACTTCTCAGGCGGCATATAATATATAAGGTGAGTCATAAGTCTCCATACACAAATGGAGAAAGCGATGACTAATTTCTTTTCCGCTTTGAGGAAGATGAACCAAGTGAAGAGAGATGCCATTAACGGAGGAAGAGCGAATTGGCATTATTCTGTTGGCTGAGAGGGGTTCCACCCGTCATGTAGCGCGTACTTTCCATGCAACTCACAGAACGCAGACAACCTATGACACCGTGGCAAAACTTATCAAGAAATTTAAAAGGGCAGGTTCCGACGCCGATGCGAGCAGATTTGGAAGACCGAAGATGGCAACAGATGAAGGTAGGTCAACACAGGTTCTTGAAGCGATGGCCATGAGCCCGATAAAAAGGATCCGTCGTCTCTCTTCTCAAATGGGAATCAGCCAAAGCAGTGTCATGCGCATTTTGCGGGCAAGCGGCACCCATACGAGCAACAAGTGGCACCCATACAAACTGTAGGTGTTGCAACATCTGACAGAGGACGGTCCTGACCTTAGGGTAGAGTTCTGTAAATGGGCACCGAACATACACGAGAATGTTCCTGGTTTTGTTAGTTCCATCCTTTTTCCAGAAGAGACATTTTTTTTATGTTAGTGGTCAAGTCTGCAAACAAAATGTCAGGTACTGGATGGATAGCAATCCACATTGGATGTCGGACAATAAGAGTCAAGATGCGGAGAAATTCATGGTGTGGTGCGGGATTTGGGGGTGACAGGTTTGTTGGTTAGAGAAACTGCCATTGTGTGTCGACGTGGAAGGAAGACTTTAGCACCCCTTTCCCGATTTGTATGGAGAATTAAGACTCACTCTGTATATGCTGCTCATAATATGTGCTATTACAGGCGGTATAGATGATGTACCTGGAAAAATATTTTTCTCTGCGTACTTCCTGGTATAATAGATGTACCACGAAACGATTAGGATATTACTCTCTCCGTTTAAGTAATCCGTACCTCCTCCAATCATCCATAACACCGCAGCATACCCCCGAACTAGGAGCCTGAAAGGCTCCATGTCGGTTGGATGGGTATGTGTGAAACTTTATTGAAAAGCATAAGCAAAAAATTACATCAAGAGGATGTAAAAAACACATAAAAGGGAACTTAACTATACATACGCAGAGAAGAATCTAATGATAAAATGGATATAAATGAGAATTGATACACTTCTGTAATTATATTATGAATTGTCTTATAATCAGATCCTTGTTATTTAATTATGAGCGTCCAATCACCCAGAAGAAAATTCAAAATTTTAATTACCTGTCCTCTTCAATCATTTCTTGTATGATGAGTAAGTTGATTAATAAATTGTGAAAAGACCAGAGACATACTAGCAGAAGATTGCAACAAGGTTAATTAACAAATCTTGTATTTTAAGTTAATTTATTATTTTAGGTAATTTTTATTATCCTTATGTAAAGATAAAAAATGCATGTAAATTTAAAATAAGATGAATCAGTTTAAACTCTCGTGCGGGTATATCGTAAACAAGGTGATTCTAAAATCATGGGAAAAACTTTAAGAGTAGGTCAGGCAAACATAATCAAGTCATTATTACTAGGACATGGGATCGAAACACAAATGTCGACTGCCACAAGGAGCTCTTTGCAAGTGAATTAAGTAAAAGAAACGGACACACCGCATAAAGTGTACAATACAGGTTTAATGGAAGACAAATTTACAATAGCACACCAACTAGCTACACGAACATGAGTAACATGTATAGCTTCGGACGACAAGTCCTTTGAACACTTAATTTAAGGTCTCCAAACGTTTGGTATTGATGCCGCGTCCTACTTGCCATTGTATCAGTCTTGCTGTTTACGACTTGTAATGGTTTTATTTATACGCCTGTGTTATTGTGCTATTGCAATTTGTATACCATTAAACCTGTATTGTTCACTTTGTTTGGTGTATCCTTTTCTTTTACTAAATTCACTGGTAGAGCTCCCTGTAGCAGTGGACTTCAATACTTAGACAGATAGTACAAATATTGTAGCTTCTAACACTAATTTTTTTAGATTTTCGTGCGTTTGCCGGAAACCTAACTATATTAAGTAAGAGATTCATATAGTTTTCCGGTAGACGATTCCTGATTAGCTGAGCTGGCCAGACAATCAGGAATCTTTCTAATCTTTAAATGCATTTGATCATCATGCCTGATCACCATGATGATCAATATGCATCAGAAGAAAAGTATAACGCATTCCCATAATTAATATTAGCCAAAATTATAATTATTTATAAAATTAAAATTTTTTCACGAATAAAATATCGCCGTTTCATTTCCAGAGAAATGCTGAGTGGATGCGATGAATAGTTAAAAGCGCACTGACTTTAATTGAAAAATTAATTTAAAAGACTGTTCTTAAATGAATTTTTTAGCCAATTAACCTATTAACCGGGGAATTTACATTCGTTCCATTCGTTTCCCATTGAAGTATTCCATCATACCCGGTTAACAGGTTAAGTTAATTTTTCATTAATGTGATTGATCATACGATTAACATGTTTTGTTTCTTAAATATATGAAATTTGCAAAATCTTTTTTTCCAACAAAATGAATAGATCCATAAAATTTTATTTCGTCTCAGAAAAATTATCTTTTGAATCACACGAAAAAAAAAGAGATGTATTTGAAATTCATATTACCATGCTAGCAATGAGTTTAAATGTGTTATCGATTTTATTGATCTTTTTAAGAGCTCATCGTGTTATATCGTGTGCGAAAGGTTTACTTTAAAGACTGTTTAAACGTTATTTTTATTAAGTATTAGCAGTACATTCACAGCGTTGCCCATAACATCCTGAATTTCAATTTTTTTTTTTTTTTAAAGCTTACAATCTTCAGCAAAAGGGATTATGACATCACCTGGTTTCGACGAAATGCATGCTGGGAATAGAACACCTCGACCTTGGTTACGAAGAATGGAGGGGAAAAATAGAGCGAAAATATTTTAACACTTCAGAAAAAAAATTATTAATATTCAACCATAAAAGATATTTTAACCGTTCTTGTTTTAAATTGGGGGGGAATATTCCATTCATTACCTCAAAAAAATGAAAGAGATAACTTTATTAGGGAGGGGGATACAGTAAATTTAAATTTAAAAAAAAAAAACCAAATTTTGTCGTCAAAACTGACTATTTTTTAAAAATTTCTTAAAATTCAGTAAATTACGTTTGAAGCTTAAAACAAATTTCATTAGAAAGTAAATTGTTTGTTCTATCCAATAGTGCATTGTTTGTTTTTCAACTATCATTAGAAAAGATACTACAGCCGTAAACGTGCAGAAAATGACCCAAAACAGCACAAGACATTAAATAAAAAGAATTATAGATAAAATTTTAAAATTCCGGCTTCGAGGTGCATTCAGTCACCATTATGACTACCTGTGTGCCAAATGTCATGGCTGTAAGTGCGATAGATTCGTCTGGACATCGTGGACACACACACATACACACACACGCACACAAACATTGCCTTTTATAAGTATAGAAGATAGCAAAAATGGATTTTCTGTTAATATTTTACCTTCTACATTGAAACTCCGTTTCAAATGTATATATGTATGCATTGCATTTAATTTTGTAATGATCTTATTTGCTCTCTGTATATCTAAATTGAAAATTAAATAGTTATCTATATTTTGCATTTTTGTCGTTTTCATTTAAAAAAAAATCATAGGCTGAGTGATTTATTGCAAACAAGTCAAAGAACAAAATTTACAGGTACATTCTAAGATGCCTGAGGAATAAAATGCACTGAACATAAAGAAGGTAGATGCATTAATCCTATGTAAAGAAAAGAAATCAGTACATTACAAATGAAAATTAATTTTAAGTGAATATTTATTTCTATGGTTTATTCTTTTACCTTTTATTCTTAATTTATTATTTTAGTCTTTAATATATTTCATAATTCGCCTTTATAAACATTATGAATTCTAAAAATTAATATTTTCAAATTGATTACTCGATGGCACCACCCGTACGAAATCAATATTTAGTTAATTGATAATTAAGAGTTCTAAAGTATTAAAATATTGCATTGTCATCGTGAAAAAATACCTGTACAAACCTTCAGAACTCTAGTGCATCAGGAAGTGAGTGTAAAATCGATTACAAAATTCCCTTTCTACAAGCATGAAACAAGCCATGTTAAGTAAATGCTTGAAAAAAGGCAGAAATCTTCAAACTCCTGGAAATGTCGATGGATTAATGATTGATGCTGCAATATTGCAGCGCGATTATTACTAGTCATTGAATTATTCAAGTTATTTTATGATTTTAGAAATCATCAAATTAGTGTAACCTAAAGCTACCATAAACAAATTTTAAGAGTAACTAAGTAGGTGTTTTTCTAGAAAAAGGGTAATGCCAAAGAATAAAATATTATTTGCAAGTACTATATTCTATGCTATATTTAAAATATTGTAGGGGTGTAGTGGGTCCGGAACGCAAAAAAAAAATGAATGCAATATTCATTCACGCGGTTTGAAAAAAAAATGAATACAATATTTATTTTTATAGTCTAAGCAGTCGTCTAGTTAAAACAAAAACTTCGCGTATTTTTTTCCTATTGCTAGAAGTTTTCCTAATGACATATTACTCACAGGATAGTCATTTGTGTTAGTTTTGCTTTTGTCATCATTTACATTTAGAGCTTTTTTAAAAGATTCCGTACATTTGTGCTTGTTCGTTTTCTGCTTGGCTAAAGATCTGGCATTACATTTTTAATTGAAGGCAAATTTGTTTATGAGTGAGTTGTGGTCTATCCAATTTTTTTTTATTTTTATTTATTTCAGGTTATGAAACTTGCTGTTACATAACAAAATTTTCCAATATGTCCGCGATGTTGACTACTTCCATCTGTTTAGTTCGATACAGCACATGCACCCATTTTTGGAGCGTTAGAACATGCGCGGGGTCATATTAACCCCAAATTGTTAGACACATACTCCTTATTTTATTGGCTATTTGTACAAAAATAAAATTTTGTCAAATTTTAAGAATATTTTTTCTCACAAATAACTTGTATTTAAGACACAAAATGTGATTTTTAATAAGAAAAAGGAAAGTTGAACCTATATCCTTCCCCCCCTTTTCTGTATTCTTTTCTTCTCTGTTGCACACGTTCGTACGCTGAAACGCCAGCACACGCCCGGGTCGCATATTTACAAACCCTACCCTGATAGAACCGATGCAGAAAAAAGCACAAATTAATATCATGAGCGAGCTTCTCTTCCTGACGAGCGGCTCGCTATGATATTTTTCAATTTTATTTTGGTTTTTGTCTATTTTTGTCATTTTGTCTTGACTGTTTTTGAGTTTTTGTCTTGTGTTTATAAGTTTGTTTTGATATATATATATATATATCTTGTTCAAATTTTGCAATCGATTTTAAACTAACTTCCCGATTGAGCTGGAGACTTGAAACTTTAAACATAGCTCAGAACTAGATGACAATGCAATATCAATTCGCTTTCTTGTCTGTCTGTCATTTCATATTTTGCATGACGCATGCGCAGTACGTTTTTCATTATATCTCGAAAACTATTAACATTACAGACTTAGTTCTTGGGTATATATATGGCCCATGGGAATATCGAAGCACCTCCATATTTCAGCCATATCTTTGCGCATTCGCAGTACATTTTTCATTATATCTCAAATTACCTAAGTAGGAATTGACTTAGAATTTTTTTTATATTACTTGTTTTTTAAAATATCATAAAAAATAAAGCATCCCACACTGTGAGAAATTATACTAATGAAAAGTCTACTGATAAAAACTTTGTTTGAAGGGTATTAACTAACAGGTTAGACAAATGTTGTTGGTTTTTTTTTGACGTCATTCCAGTAAAAATAGTTCATTTGATGTTTCAAAATCAACTAATCTGACTATAATTAATGAAAAATAATAGCAAAACTATTGAATTTATATGCATTGTAAAAATTAATTAGCTAAGTTTAGCACTAATTTCTGATTTTCATAGTTTGCTTATTGGTAATGGGAGATTTTGTCCATTCTGTTACACATTTAAGTATTGCATTAAATTGCTAAAATCCATTTTAATTTTTCAAATCATATTGTGCAATACAAACGAATGTGCACTTATTTCATATAAATTCAGTAAAATTTCAAGATAAATCTTGGTGTATTGTATCTTCAGATGTTGTAAAAAAATTGCTATTTTTTGTACTCCAAAATGCAAAATTTTAACGTATCGTAGATCAAAATTCGCGAAGTGCAAGCAACGGAAACCTAAGCTAATTCAAAGTCCGCATTTAATGGCTTGTTTTGTTATAATTTCCGTACGAGAGCAAAGAACGACGTCATCGGCCCTCAGCGAAGCGAGCCAATCTTATTGTCCGATTTTCTGCCTCAGTTCTATCAGGGTAGGGTTTGTAAATATGCGCCCGGGTCAACTTGACCCCGACCCCCGTAAAATGTGAGAAACCCTGTTTCGCGGGTTTCTGCTGCACTCATAGAGTAAGATAGAGAGAGCCTATAGGGTTGTAGGAGTGTTCCAACACTGAGGCACGCGAACGTTGTCAAAAACGAGTTTGCCAATATCGCTGGAAACTTCCGGCGTAATGTTATTCCTATGAAGTAAGCCTTACTTGCCGCGTGCCGAGCTGTCACTTTTCATGAAAAATGGTTGTTTCGTGGTGTGCTTATGGGCGTACTGAAAGATCTGTCAAAAGGGGTCATTTTACATTTCATTGATTAGTTATATGTATAATTTTTATTCTTATAAATATACATAAAATTGTTTTAAAATTATTTTTAATGCGTAATGCGTAGTGCTCATGCTGCAAAATAACTGTTATTTTACTTTCTATAATGCTTGTAAAGATTTTTTTTCTGGAAATAGTGTTATTTATAACTATTAAGTACAAAAAAGTCTAAATTGACAGATTTGTTCTATCACTCACTATGCAATTAAATCGAATGTTTTGCTTATTTCTGTACAATGGCGCAGTTTGGCTATTTCTTTTCTGAAATTGGAGGGTTTTCTGAAATAAGCATAGTTTGTAATTCGAACTTTATAAGTTATTGTTTATAAAGAAAAACCAATTCAGCTTGTTATAATTCTTCAGAAAAATATAGAAGCTAAATTTAGAAAAATTTATATAGTATATAAATTGCATTTAAGGTGTTTGATAATCTCTTAATCTTATACTCTAAGGCTGCACTTATCTTCTTCTAACTACCCTATGAAGGTACAAGAAGTAACGGAGGATTTAGAAAGATTAGAAATTCCGAGAATTTCTTAACAAAAGAAAAAGGGTGGAGTCAAAAAGACCCCGTGCGTGTGCTGACGGGTTAAAAGCTATTTTGAACAGAAGTGGCGGGAGCAACGACCTCGTAATTTTCTGCACATGCGTGGGAAGGTTCAAGGTCAATATCTATCAAGCGTCTTCACTCTGCGTGTTTTAACTTTGATGGTAGGGCACCAGTCCCGATATTTTTGAGAAAAACCCTCGTATACATTTCACTGTTGTCTTGTCTCTTTTCTTTTTCGTTTCCATCAATGCTTGTCATGAAAGTTATTTGGGTTGAATGAAGTATGCTTTTATCAAATAAGTAATGCAATTATGTTTACTGTATGCTTCTTTTCCAAAATCATGAACGAGTAGCGAGAAAGCATGCTGAAAAGCTATTGACAGTTTCTGTCAGGGTCTTTGCTACAGGATGCAACTAAGCATTCTTAACTTGTTTCCCAAAGACTCAATTAACTGTAACCTTAGTTTTGCGGCTCTGATAATAGCACACAGGGCGTGTGCTTTGCTCGGACATTCTCATTATGCCACTAAGGAACATTAAAATTTTATACCCAAAGAATCAAAAAGGACCATCGATGTAATAATCTTCCAGTTATTCTTGCAAAAGGCAAAATAGCGTGACATCGTAGCGCATCGCAAGACAATATGCCAAAGGGAAGAAGCTCTTTCCTTTTTACTTTCTCGTATACAAAGAGAAAGTAATGTAATCGTAAAAAAATTCGAACTTGAGATTTTGACGATTCTCCGCCTTTCCGATCTCCTGAGTCCGAAAAACACAATTTTGGAATTATGTCTGTCTGTGTACACACACAGACAACTGTCTGTCTGTGAACAAAATAACTCAAAAAAGGCTAGAGCTAGAGGGACCAAATTTGGTATGTGATCTTTATACATAATTTGTAGGTTTCTGTCAAAGTTTGGACAAAATCCGTCCATGGAAAGTCTGTCTGTCTCTCCGTATTCATACGAACATGGTAACTCAAAAACTTAAATAGCTAGATAGATAAAATTTGGTACACAGTTTTATCATCAAGAATGTAGATCCGTATCAAATTTTGGAACAAATCCATCAAAGGGCTGACTGTCTGTCGGTCTGTATAATCGCACACATCTAAACATTATAACTCGTAAACCTAATCCCTACGGCTTTGATAAATAAATATTGGTATGTGGTGTTCTAACCGTAATTGTAGATCTGTGTCCAATTTTGGTTTTAATCGGTTAAAAATTAGGAGTTTAAATTGCATATTCGGGTTCTTCACCATTCTACGTCGCAAAAGAAAGGCACGGCCACTTTGCGCGTTTTTCCTCACCTTAGGGAATGCCGCGTGTTACTGCCGCTTGGTGAATTTTTTCCTCACCCGTGTTAGGACGTATACGAGAAAGTTTAGGGGAGAACACACCCTCTGATTTTCCCAGCTAAAATCACTGTTTTAAGAGGTTGTTTGATGCTTCGTTTAACCCAGGGGTAAGGAAACTTTTTACATCGAAATACTCCGTTAAATTTCGGCAGATTGGTAAAACGCCACGCAGAATCTTGAGGGTTATTGTTCCGTATTTATTATTATATTACAGTCAATTATATTATTTCAATGCAAATTGTAAATAACTGGTAAGGACGCATAAGAAACTCAAAAAAGCCGCATCTTCCCCATTTCTTGTTTAGCTTGTGATCTAATGATTAAAAGAACATTTCCTTTTATTTCGCAAACTTTCGTTTATGTTGTAAGCTAAAAAACTATTTTTATCTATAGAAATAAAGAGCTATTTTTATCTTGGAGAAGTCCTGTCTAATGTACTCAAATTATGCTGACGTGATATACGTCGAATGATCCTCTTTGATTTAATTTTGGAATCCGTTAAGCATCTTGCAAAAGGAATCAGCGGGAGTGGCCTGCCCTAAACTTTCTCGTATACTTCTCAAAAATTTGTCATTTCCCCTCCCCCTGCGTGAAAAAAAAATTCGAACCTACTATAACCCAGAATGCAATGACTATCAGAAGGCTTTTTCATTGTAGATTATAGTGAATGTAAAATATTTATGTGAAGAATTATATTCAAAGAGATGCGTATGTATTAAAACTTATATTTATTTATTTTCTATCAAACTCTAGCAAGCTCCGCTAATGAGAGGGCGTGAGTGAGCGAAAAGAAAACAGGAGAAAAAGACCTCGTTCGCTATCGCTGAATAGCATACGCACGCGCAGAGATTGCTTCCAGTACGCAACTAAAAAAATTGAATATGCAATTTGAACAACTTTTTTTTTAACCGATTGAAACGAAATTTGGGCACAGATCTATAATTAATGTTAGAAACCACCATAAAATTTTTTATTTATCTAAGACAAAGGGTTTAGGAGATAAAATTTTTACAAGTATGCGATTATACAGTCCGACAGACCATCAACCCTTTGACGGATTTGGTCCAAACTTTGATACGGACCTACATTCATGATGATAAAACTGTGTACCAAATTTTATCCATCTAGCTATTCAAGGTTTTGAGTTATAGTGTTCACATGACCGCGGACAGACAGACATCCCATCAACGGATTTTGTTCAAAATTTGATAGAAATCTACAAATTATGTGTAAAGATCACATACCAAATTTCATTCCCGTAGCTCTAATAGTTTTCAAGTTATCGTGTTTATAGACAGACACACACACACACACAGACATAATTCTAAAATTGTGTTTTTCGGAGTCAGGAAGGTCTAAAACGTTTAGATTCGTCAAAATCTCGAGATCGAATTTTTTGACGATTACAATACTTTCTTTTTGTATACTTCGGATACGAGAAAGTAAAAAGGGCGTGACATCATAGCACATGGCAAGGCAATATGCCATTGATTATTACATGCCATGCGCAGTTACATTTATCACGTGACTTTGGCGTCCCGTTCATTTTTGTATATATTTTCTTATGCATTTTTAAACTCCAGAATAATTTAGAAACTTTTTCCATTGGTGCAATCTTTAGAAAGTGAAGAAAACAACATATTCAGATCGTAATATTAGAGAAAGTATCTAAAAGTTTTTGATTAATGCATGTTTCAGTGAATTAATTTTTATATATGAAAAGTGAATTATAATCTATAGAAGACAAAAGAGAATTTCTGCAATTTTGTAAAAAATGTTCAAAATATGTCCTATGTGTAAGTATAGACGAGACATTAAAGATAAAACATAAAATTTATTCAAAGGGTAGGAATCGAAATAATTTAAAAATCTGAAATAGATTTCTCTAAGAAGTGCTCAAGTACAATTAAGACTGCATATTCAAAATTCCTACTGACCTCTTGAGAAAAAAGATTTATTATTTATTTTCTACCTTCCGTGCGTCAGGTATCTCATTGTTTTCAGAATGAAACCGTTAAAAGGGGAAAAAGTGCCAATCTTTCTGCTTCAGTAACCATTGATTGGAAAAAAGAAACTATTTTTATTGTTTATTTATGGATGTCTGTTGGTTGTTGAAATTTTTAGATTTAAACGCGATATTTGACGTGAACTTGATAATTAAAGAACCATTGAATTAATCACCAGAATTCGCATTTTTTCAAATCAAGATTTGCGGAAATTAGATCATAAGTTTCAGTATAAATAGAGAAACAACAGTCTTTCGATATCAAAGTTTTCTAACAAGCATTTGCAAGAGTTTCAGTAAGCTGAAGAGGAAATAAGTCAGCGTTCAAAATGGTAAAGACATCTTTGAAGTAATATTCTATTCGATTTGCAGATGATAATTCAGAGAATTAATTGAATTTTAATAAGTAAAAATATTTTTTCTTTTCACGCAGTTTGATATTTTTATTTCCATTGAAGGAAAACAGAATGAAAATGCATTGCATCATTTTTCCCTTAATATTTTCTGATTTCTGCATTCTAAAAACAGTAGCGTAAGTAATTAACTTAGTAACAAAGCAATAGGTAAATGTTAGATCTCATACTGATAATTTCTTATGCAGTGAATTTGATCAAGTACAATCGCTTTTTGATAAATTAGTTTCCAGAATTAACTCCTTATAAAATATCGTTAACAAAACATTTTTGTCATAATATAGTTCAGCGCTTCAGCGATTGTGTGTATTGTATAAATATAATTAAAAGATATTTTAACTAATGTTTTTTTACACTAAAAATACTAATTTACTAATTGCATTTCAAAACTAAGTAAAGCAACTGATACATTTAGAATGGAAGATTTATTTTAATTATTCATTTTAGAAATTAAGAGATAATTGTTATTCGAAAATACTTAAGGTGCCAAAAGATACACTGCGAAATTATGATTTCTAGTCCAAAATACAGAAGAAAATCCTCCAAACGTAATTTTTAATTGGGTATTCTGTGCAAATAAAGCGTCCTATATAACTGATAAAAATCAATATATTTATGAAAGATTTTTAGTATTTATCGAAAATTACAGCAAATCTCTTTTGCCCCTTCCTGAAACTTAAAGGCTTCTTACAAACTTAAAAAATATGAAACAGTCATAAAGTATTAATATATTCTTTTTCGAATGTACTTTTTAACGAATATGACACTGATGGCTTTTATATATGACTTTTAATTTTTCAGAGACTCTCAGTAATTTTCTTTGCTGCTCTCTGCATTGTGTTGCTGTGCACGTATGCCACATGCCAGTCCTCTGACGATTTAGAAGCCCGTCATCACCATCACCACGGGCATCATCATGGGCATCATCATCACCACGGACATCATCATGGGCACCATCATGGACACCACCATTAAAAGTCAATAATGCAGAGGATCATTTTTATTTCCTTCATGATTTTCGGATATGATGTATGGTTGGTTCTGAAATTAACGCAATCTTGATAAATAAAATACTTTTCTAAATATGAAGACTAGTTCTTTCGATTTATTTTGCATTAAATTGACATATTTACCAAATATTGAGAAATAAATAGCTTTCATATACATCTAATGTTATTTTTGTTTAGCTTAAACAATCATTGGCTGAACTGATAGCAGGCCGTTGTTGCTTATTGTTGTTTAAGCATTGTATTGTTGATTGTTAAGTATTGACTGTTTAAGTATTGTAATTGCAAGTAAAATATTTCAATTTCCTCCCAAAAATATAAATTTCGATGAAATTTTATAACTCTACTGAAGTAATTAAAGTTTCCAGGCTATTAACTTCTTGATCTCCAGACTGCTTTATTCATAAACGTGTGTATATACCAGCTTATAGTGTGAATTTGTATTTTCCTATTCTACATGAAATGGATTGAGAATATTGTTCCTTTTTGCTTTTTATTTATTTTCAAGGTAAGAACAAAAGAAAAAATCATACTAATTATCATTCCTATTAAAAGTCGAACGTCAACAAACGTATTCTAAATTTGGAAAGCTACTGGTTTTTAAGTAAAATTCAGATTTTAAAAAAATTCAGGGATAAACAAATCCGAAACAAGGAATATCAATTAAACTCAAATTGAATTCAAAATTCGTGTATTTTCAAATAAATTTAACTTTTAATAAAACATAGCAAAATGTAAAATTTGTTTTTAGTAAAATTCATATTTAAAAATAAAAATTAGTAAAAAATAGTGATGTAAATTAATTTTAGGTCTTTTGAGGGTCAATTGAAGATACTCTTCCGCGCCGATGTCCCCTTCTAACATCATACGGAAACCTTGATGATTTACCACAACTTAAGTGTGAATGGCAGAATTTCAGGTTTTGCACCAAACATTGCAACTACATTCATCAAATTGAAAAGGTAAAAAAGAGTATTTTCAACTGAGTCTGCAGAAGACCCCTTTAAAAATCTAATGGTTCACATACGGTGTTCTGCCATTTCCATTTATTTATTTAATGGAAGCTGGCATTTTTTAGAGAGCTTATGTGTTTGTATTTATTAGTATCGGAAAAAAATCTTTTTCTTTCCTTTTTTGTATTAAGCTGTTTAACTTCGTAATGTTTGTTGGGGAAAGTAAGTGACAATTTTTGTTGAAAAAAACAAAGCCGGGCAGTGTGAAAACATATGAATCCCGAGACCTCACATGACCTCACTTCTCTCCGCCCGGGAATATCCCATTATTCGAGATAGACCGCGCAACACCGGTCCATACAGCTAGTTGCAAATTATAAATGGTCGCCGACCATTAATCTAAAAGTTTAGGAAGTTCTACGAGTCCCATAAAAACATACGAGAAAAATACATACATCTCTTCTGCTTCTACAGGATACTATTTTAGTCCATACACTTCTAGTGTTTTCTAATCAATGTTCTCAAAATATATCTCAGCTCTTGCATTTGTCCATTGGCTCAGATACGAATAATTAATATGTCGTACGTGTTGCACGTCAAGTAGTCGTCTACGATAACATTGTGACGTACTTGATGGAGGGCAAGGGGGTTAAACTTCTTTGACATTAAAAACGATTGTTTAACAGTACACTTTACGATATTTTAGTTTCAAACGTAAGTTGTGTAAATCTACATAAATGGGAATAAGGAATGAAGGAAAAATATTAATAAAAATTAATTTTGAATTCGTCTTTTAGATTAAAAATAATTAAATCAGAACATTAACTATTTAATTGAATGAATTCATTAAAATATTTTCTTCTTCGAATTAAAAATATAGTAAGTAAGCAGTTTCAGTAGTCAATTATCAATAATTAAATTATTCAAAATGAACTTAAAAGAAGCAAAACTGTGATTCAAATATTAATCACTATGCAGTGTAGGGTTAATTGTTTTGAGATATTGTTAAAATGTTAAGAAATCAATGATGATACGACAATGATTCTAATTTTTTTATTTTGTTTTAGAAAAATAAGTATCCTTTAAAGATAAATAGTTTTATCCCTCCTCGAAATAAACAAAAAAAGTTTTAAAATGATTTGGTGACATATACATACAAATTTTATTTAAATGAAGAATTAGACTGCAGGGTATCCCCAAATCTCTACATTTTTATTATTACATTTATTGCTGTTATAAGTTCAGACCTAATTTGACGGAACTTTAAAACCTTAACCGTCGCGCCCGTCATATTGACGTGCATCGAATTATCGCATTTTTAGGCTTATAAACTAAAATTTAATCATTAATTAGCTTTATAATTTGACTCAAAATATGGCTCAAAATATTTGACTCAATTGATATGGTTAAAAATCCAAGTTATAGTAAGTGAAAATTTGAATATGCCAATTTAAATATTCATATTTATCAACTAATCATCTTTATTCTTATATAGAGGGAGATAGAATGCTTACTTTTTTCCTGTATTATACTAGACAGAATCGAATCCTAAATGCGTTGACCAGAACATTTGAACGCTGAAAAAAGCCTGTCTATTTAGATTTAGAAAAGAATGGTGGTTTCCTTTTTTTCCCCCTTTGTCTCGTATCGTTCCGTTTCATTGAATTATGCACCTTTTATTATAAATGATATACAAAATATATTTTATTATAAATGATTCACAAAATATATTTTATTACAAATGGTTTACAACATATATCTTAATATAAATGATGTACAAAAAATTCTTATATCTGCTTTTTTTAAAAAGAATAACCAGGATGTAGAACTTAATCAGTATAATCAAGTCTCATTCAAAAATTCGATTTCAGTTACTGAATGAGAGTTTTAGACATATCCTAATTTTCTAATATCTAGTTCGAACCCTAATTAAATACTTGAAATACCTAATGCATCATAATGAAAAAAATATTGCTTAATTTAAAAGTATAGAATTGAAAACTGTAATTTTATCACATTCATGGTGTATTATTTTTCCTTTTGTCTATAAGAATGATAGCGAACCTTTTGGAGAAGTGCCTCAAATTTTGTTCGTTATTTTTTTTATACTATCCCCTTGGTCACTCAGTCAGTGGAGTCACTTGGAAAGCGGAGGGGAAGGTGTGGTTCAAAGGGTACTAATAATTTGGAAACACCAAAAATTTGGTAGCAGAAAAACTTGACATTTCAAACTTTATTTATTTATTTGGTGTCACTTTGTAAATCCTCTAAAAAATTGTGTTTCCTTTTTGTTTCTTAGCTTTTACTTTTGCAAGTGAAATCGAAAAAATAAAGGTTGACGTCAAAAAATTGATGGCAATGGGGTGATATCAGGAATTACAGGACCAGGTAACACCTGATCCGGTAATTCATGGATTCCTGGATTCTGTAATAATGCCAAGAGGTGTAAAAGATATTTCTAATATTAATAAAGGAGAACCTGTGTGTGCCCGTGTGTGTGTGTTGGTCCTCTACAGGGCTGACCGCTGGACCTAGAGTTACGAGATTTGGCACAAACAAACTTTGAAGGCAGGAAATGTACACCTCGGACCCCTTTTTTGGAATTTTAATTAATTAAAAATTAGGCGAAATTTCGGAATTTTCTCTTAACATATTTTTCTTAATTTTAGAACATATTATAGCACAAAAATTATTTTTAGGCCATCTGAAAGTACAAAAAATTACCTTTTCAATGATATCAATTAAGTTACCGTAGAATATTTTCTCTAATTTTAATAACTTTTAAATATATTTTTTGACATAATTTACAATAATACTTTTCATTGTTATAACGAAATTCAAACCGTTTTGATTGTTTAAACAAAATTTAATTGCGTATTTCTCTTTCATTGTTGAAAGTTCAGGTAATATCGTAATACATTTTGCTATATTTTATTTCATCAAAATGTTATGGAATCTGCAAACCAAGCTCTGAGATATTTCGTATATTGAGAAATATATCCAGTAAGCTGAATGATTATGGTTGCTATGTTTTCATTCCATTTCCAACATGTTTTAATCCAGCTAACATGCCGCTGGCCATAAAATGTGCTGTACCCTTTTAATGTTGAAATCGAATGCATATTTTGAAAGAGGAATAAGAAAGTGAAGATTGAGCCGACAACGTGCGATTAGATGTTGCGATTCGTCGCCAATATGTTTACCTGGGTAATCAAGACGATTAGTTCCACTGGCAGCCCATCGGTTAGATCGATTACGTCATGGCAAGCGTTTCGAGTTTTTGAGTCGTTTAAATACTACGCGGATTTTTATAAAACTTAAAAATATTTATTAAATATTTAATTAAATAATAAAATATAATTTATTAGGATGATTCCAATAGTAAAAAAATGACAAATAGAACTTGGATTTATTTAGTGATTATATATTTTTCCGATTACATAATTGAGAGTTTTTTTGCCTTAAAATGAAAATCGTTTGCATGGAATTTCTGAAGTTTCTTAGTTATATTTTGGAATTAATTGTTTGGAATGCTGCCATCATCTGCGCGATGGTTTCCTTGATGCGACGAATTGTTTCTTTTTCTTTTTCATATATTAAGAGCGTTTCCTCCCAGGTGCAAATATTAGAACTGAGTAAGTCTTAATTTTTCACTATTACTTGTTTTAAAGAACATTCGCCCTTAGTAGCGAAGCTACTAAGGGAATATGTTTTGCTGCTTCATTAGAGTAAATTCAGAGAAGCTGATTCCGTACATTCACTAAGCTAGCGAACTACTAGGATCCCGCTTTGCTGAAAGCGAAGCCGCTGGTGTTTTTCTAAGTTAAAAAAATTGCCCGGTGCCCACTTCAGATGGCGCTGGCATCGCGAGCACAATTTCTCCTGCTTCATTAGAATAATTAAAAGAAACAGATTTCTTACATTCAATGAGCTAGGGAAGCTAGTAGTTCTGTTCAAATTCTACATTTAAAACGGGAGATGGTGCAACGACAAACCACAAAAGCAATGGGTTCGGAAAAAGATTAAACTTTAAACGATTAACTTTTAACAGTGACCGATGCACGTTTGTTTACCATTAGAATCCATCTTGTTTTGGCGATGTGGCGCAGTTTTAATAAGAGTACGTTCCAACTTGTAGATAACCCATAAAATGTTGCAAGAGTCAGTTGAAATCATGTTCCCCGCGAATAAGCTGGTCGCCGAAGGTGGCTAGTTACAGAATAAATACGAAGTATCGGTGGGCTCAACTCCATATACATACAGTGGCTCACATTTGTTTTTGGACACTTGTGTTTTTGAAACTTACTTATGGAAAAGATCATCCAAATATTAAAGGATTTACTTCCAAATTTTTTCGTATAAACTTTTTTTGTCTATAATAAAACCTACATATTGTAATGTAAATAAATTCAATACTTTCTTTGAAAAAAATTAATTTACCGAGAAAGTGTTGGAAACAATCTCACATAAATAATTGGACACTTTGAAAATTCAACAAATGTAAACAAAAATATGCAAATAATCAAATATTTCAATACTTTGTTGGGTATCCTTTAGCTGAAATTACACTTTTAATACGTTTTGGCATGGATTCAACTAGTTTTTTTGTTGACATATCTATATTTGAAGTAAACATGAACGGGCGCTACAAAGTTACAACAAATTCTATTATGAATTTAATCATAGAACATTTTAAAGATGGTAAAAGCATCAGAACTGTCGGAAAACTTGTTAAAGTAAGTCATTCAACTGGTTTTGCTATTATAAAACGACGGAAACTACGTGGAACTGTTGAAAATGCATTGAAATCAGGAGCTCCTCACAAGCTAACTCCCAGGAAATGAAGTTTTATCACGCATAAAATCAAGAAAAATCCAAGACTTAGTGCAGTGAAACTTACAACAGAATTAGAAAAAAGATTTGCAACAAAAGTAAACCCTGAAACTGCTAGACGAGTTATCAGATCATATGGGTACTACTGTAGAGTTGCCAGAAGAAAATGTTTCGTTAATTAAAGAACAAGAAAGTTACTCTGGATTTTGCAAAATCCATGATAGATAAAGATATATCGTTTTGGGAAAGCGTCATATTTGTGGATGAATCAAAATTTAACATATTTGGGTCTAATGGGCGAATAAGTGTCTGGCGAAAGCCCAACGAAGAGCTCAATCCGAAAAACCTATTGCCAACTGTCAAACATGGAGGTGGAAGCATTATGGTTTGCGGATGTTTTGCGGCTTCTGGTATGGGAAATTTAGTTTCATTGAAAATAATATGGACCAATATAAGTATCCTGAAAGAAAACTTGAAAATATCTGCCCAAAAACTTGGAATTCAAAACACATTCAAGTTGTATCAAGGTAATGATCTCAAACATACAGCCCTAAATGTTCTCTTACGACTGCTGTACAACTGTCCCAAAGTTATCGAGACTCCACAATATTCTCCACATTTAAATACAATTGAATATGTGTGGCATAAACTGGAGAAAAGAACAAGAAAGCATGATATTTCTTCGGAAAAACAACGTAAAGCAGTATTAACAGAGGAATGGAACAAAATTGAACATTCTTACACAAAAAAGTAAAAAAAAAAAACTAGTTGAAACCGTGCCAAAACGTATTAAAACTGTAATTTCAGCTAAAGGATACCCAACAAAGTATTAAAATGTTTGATTATTTGCATATTTTTGTTTACATTTGTTGAACGTTCAAAGTGTCCAATTACTTATGTGAGATTATTTTTAACACTTTCTCGGTAAATTAATTTTTTCAAAAAAAGTTATTTGAATTTATTTTTATTACAATATATAAGTTTTATTATAGACAAAAGAAAGTTTATATGAAAAAAATTTGAAGTAAATCCTTTAAAATTGAATTGTTGTTTTTTAAAAGTAAGTTTCAAAAACGCAAGTGTCCAAAAACAAATATGAGCCATTGTACACATGTAGATGAGAAAATTTAATAAAATAAAGTTGAATTATTAAATGCGAAGGATGCCAATGAGTTCAATACTGAGTGCAGGTAAATCCCCGTTCTACGATGCAACAAATATGCGTGACAAGTTTAAGATCGATTAATCATGAATCATGCACAGGTGCAGTGTTACGACAGAAGATTAGTTAGCCAGCGTTCACTTGGAAATATTTTTTTTTATAAATGCATTAAATATTTGTACTTTACTTTTTAAATATTTGCGATTGCTTGATCTCTCCTATGATATAAAAAATAAGTTTATAAAAATCGATGTATGGGTAATTTAAAAAGCCTTTGCGGGTTAGTGTCTGATCTTCGGGTTATAGGTTCGCCACCATCGGTCTATAACATCAAAATATTGATATATTTAGATGGTTTGTTTGATTGATTGAGATTAATGGAGCAAGAGTCGTATCTGACTATACCAACTTAATGAACTTGCAAGATATACGGTTCATCAAATTTTAAGTGTTGTAAATGACTAAGAACGCTGATGGTATATTTTCACTTTTATAGAAATCTTGTTATAATCAATTTGTTTCTGATATGATTCATATCAAAGATTTTTTTTTACCGGCGTTTGAGTAAGTATGTCAAAGATGTCGCAGTATTCCAATTTCTTAACAAAGAAACATATTTCTTTGGGATAAACATTATTTGATGTGTCATTTACATGATTTCTTGCATTGAAGAGTCACGTAATAAGCTTTCAAGTTATGGAATTTTCCCTTAAGTGTGTTTTAATTGTCAATTTAGTTTAGCTATATTTACGTCCCGTTCTGAAGCAACACGAGGGCTATTTTGGGACGGACCTCGTAATTTTGAACTTCGGTCAGATGACGAAGACGACACTTGAGCTGGAATCCCCTCTCCAAACTTCCGCACCACACCAACGAGAGAACGTTTGGCCTCCTACGTGAATTGTCAGAGATGTCTTTCTTGCATTTCCAATTCTAAGTTTGAAAGAGACTAGACATTTTTTTAGTGTATTTTTTAAAAACCCATGCCGATTCGGACTACCCGTATGGGTATAAAGCCTGGAACGGGCCGGCAGGGTGAAGGCAATCCCGACAGCACCAAAGGAACAGCAGACACTCAGCGCAAGCGGACATGGACAGCACACCTAGAAACATTCCATATATTGAGTATTTTAACTGCAGATTAAAAATTTAGGGTTTTCTTTTTTCAACTATGGCGATTAAAACTGTTTAGGGGACGATTCCCTTCGAAAAAATAATCTTTTTAAATATAAATTGATTTTCTTTTTTAAAGTAATATTTGTATATTAGTTCAGTTACACGTTGAGGGTTTTTTTTTTGTGCATGGTTCCTCCATACGCACAGTTCTTATTTGATGCTACTGTATTTTACACAGTATGAATATATGTCTATATAATGTATTACATAGATCTTTATTTTTGAGGATTGTATTTTTATTTCTGTACTTGTTTTGATGTTTTGAATTTTATACGATGTATCACTTTTTCTTTGTACTCTTACCCGCCGATGTATCATTTTTTTTGTAATCTTCCCCGCCGACCATTAAAACGCTCTATACCCTATGGGCGAGTGAGTCGGCGTGGGTAATAAATAAATAAATATCTTGAGTCCCGAAAATATTGCAGGCTGCACCCAAAACAGGGGTGAAACTTAATCACAGAGTTAATATAAAATAATGTGGAACCTCTCTTATTGAGCACTAGCTGTTACCCGCGACTTCGTGCGCGAAGAAGTTGAATTATTGTTTTTGTTAAATCACGAATGTAAATGTTTTGTTGCATTTTGAAATGGGAAAGTAAAAGTTCTGACAGGTGATAATACTTATTTGGACGGCTGACAGGAGTCAGGACACGTGTACTGTACGTGTATGCTGATATAGATATGTAAATTGTTTATCTATGCTAATATACTTTTGTATACCACATTATTTGCACGGATGTAGAGGTTGTGTGTGCTGGACACACGTGAACACGCCACATGTAGTTGCCCATGCGAAAAATATGGTTTTTCCAAATGTACGCCTGCCACTTTCAGTGTCTGGCCCTGATCCTCGCAAATGATATTTTTAAAGGGATTTGTTACCTTTTGACTGAGATGATAAATCCTTCGGTGTTATCGGAAGGCGTGGAATTAAAACACTCTCTCTTCTCCCTATATCAGTCATAACAATAGCTTTCACGGCGTTTGTACCTAGGTGTGTAATTTGTAACCGTGTGACATTGCGCAGTCTTGGTATATCGAGGTTACGTATTAGTAACACTGGCACACCGACTTTCAATCTCGGCTTGTCGGAAGTTGCCCCTGGCAATTCTAAGATCTTGAAGAGCTCTACAGAATATGATGTTCCTTGTTAATACCCATTACCGTATCTACAGAGTGATATTCTGTAATATCTCACTGTGAAAATTAAACAAAACATCGAGAGAATAATTCACTAACGTCATTGGATCACTGTGTAACTGTATTAAAAGCTTTAAATGCTACCACAACAGGAAACTGGAAGTGTAAAATCTCCTTTGTTGTTTATGGTCAAAGAAAGCAATATTTTCTTATATTAGCTTTAACACTGGCAAAAGCCCGCGCGCGAAACAGTAATTTGGCTTGAATTTATTTCTATAAGAATAAAAAGTATTGTTAGAAATTACGTTAAAAAATATTTTTAAACCTTTATAGCAATCAGCAATAGCATTAATAGATCATTTTCTGGTCTTTAAAATTGCATAAAAAGAAGTGTTGTCTAATAAACATTTCAGAAGTTATTGGCAAAAAACGTCTAAGCAATAGGCTTAAAAGCGGCTAATGTTCGTTATTTAATTAAATATCTTAAGAACTAATTAACTCTGAAAGTTGAAAATAGCACCTTGTGTGTAAGTTTCATGTCGCTACCGTTCACTGTTTAGGAGGAGTTCTTGTGACCAACCGATGGACCGACAGACAGACAGATACTTGTAATTTCTGCCTTGTTTTATAGATATTTATAAACATAAGCAAAATTTTCAGAAATAAAGATAAATCAGTTCAAAGTTTAACCGTTTCCTAGCAGCGAAGTAGGTATAAATTTGCGTTATTTCAAAATCGTCTGCACGTAAAACTTTAAAAAATGAATAAAAATTGAAGGAAAAATGTCACATAAATAAAATTGGTATCATTGAAAAGGTAAAATGTTTATCTTTAAGATGGTATAAAAATCATTTTTATCGAACAATTTGTTCCGAAGTTACAGCGGAAAAAAGGATCACGTGATAGTTGATTTTAAATATAATTTATTCCACATGTTTTCGCATTCCTGAAGGATCACGTGACAGTTGATTGAAAAATAAAATAATCTTCATCGAGAATCGCGCTGAGTCAATGGGCTTTGTTAATTATTTAATTGTTGTCTGTAGTCAAAAATAATTAATTTAATGTGATTTCACCTAGCCTATGTCCGTTCTTGGGTTTCAAGCTACAACTCTGCCAATTTTCATCCAAATCGGATTGGTAGTTTTGCTTTATTAAGGATATTATTTGCCTTATTATATTATTAAGGATAATTCGTTCCAGGATCTTACTCTTATTACGAAACGCTCCTTAACCGAAACCATTAGAAATTAATTTAAAATTGAATATCACGTTCCGTGTTGAAAAAAATACTCAAAATATTTTATGTATAACGTTTATTTAAAGACTAGCTGCATGGCCCAGCGTTGCACGGGCAATCTTGAATAATGGGATATATCCATATATCCTATATATGGATATCATAATAAACGATTATGATATTCATATTAAATATACATGTATATACATAATATGGATATCATAATCTTAATCATTATATATATAATGATAACGATGTATGTATATGATATCCATATTATGATCATATATATAATCTATAAATATATTAATAGAGTTAATATTATATATGATTATTAATATCTAATATATAATATTGATGATTATTATGTAATCATTAATATTATATATTAGATAGTGATAATATAATTAACGTATTATATTATATGTAATATAGTATAATACGTATTATATGATTACATATATATCATAATATCTAATATAACATATATATCATATATAATTATGTAATATACTATACATAATATATGTATAGTATATTACATTACCATGAATATATACTATATATTCATGGTAATGTAATATATATCATAATTATATGTAGTTATTGTAATAAGCTCGATACAATAATTACCGTATATATATATAATGATGATACATATACCGCATAATGGTATTAATTAATATTCATAATTATTACCATATATGAAGTATAATGTAATAATTCATAAGAATGTTGTTGCATCGACGTATAATTAATTATAATTAAGGAAATAGGGTCGGGGAAGGACCCTATTTCCTTATCCATTAATAAGGAATAATGATTATAGGTGACACATTAAGTATCTTGTAATAATATCATATATTACAATAAATATATCATATTATCAAAGTATAATAGTTATTATCAAAATATAATAGTTATTATCAAAATATAATAGTTATTATAGTAAAGTATAATCTATTTAGAGTATTACGAGGGGGATTTAATAATATTATGGGAACTATATATGTTGTAACATAATGTATAATGTCTCGGAAAGAATTTTGAATATGCCGGGCCATGCATTTTGTCCTTCAATAACATTTAGACGGCGTTCTCTTGCATGTGTTGCACCATGTCTGACAATCGGCTATTTCTTTTTTCTTCTGTTTCTTCGGCTCTTCTCTTCTGGCCACGTTGTGCCATTACTGACAATCGGCTATTATTTTGTTCTTCTGTTTCTTCCGCTCTTCTGTCCAGACTACGTTGTGGCATGATTTATTTCTTCGTGAATTTCAGCAACTCTTCTTTCACGTTTTCTAATTGCCTGCTGTCTACGGGCAGCATCCCCTGTAATTCCTCTTTTTCTTTTAGGCATCGGAAAAAGCGAGAATTGAACAAAGCAAAAATAGTAACTTCCAAATATCAGCTTAAAATAGAAGCTTCCACAAATATTTAAACTTTATCAAATCAATGAATACTGATTAAAATCACTAACATAACTAATCTATATCTTTCGGCACATAACTTTACAGAAACAAAACACCCCTTTTAATTTCTTTAAAATGATTTTGTTGGGCGTTATATCACGGGATAAAAAAAGAATTTATACACTTTCAACAATACATTTTTTTTTATTTCTGTCAGCGTCACTTTTTTATTGTTGTTGTAACAATGTTCTTTAAAGTAAACGGCTTCAACAATAAAATAAATTTTGAATTGCTCTGTAACAATGAAAAGTATTGTTATAAAGTATCCGAAACAATGAAAAGTATTGTTGTAAATTAGTTTTTAATTAATATCTTTTTCACTAATTAAAATTTCGATATTTAAATGGCCGAAACGGCTTCCTTGGATTATTCCCCATCTTTTGGTACTTTCCGCGCGCTTCTCCGTTCGGCGGTTCGTGAGAAGATAGAAGGACATACATACATACATACATGCATACATACATACGTTTGTTTACCTTCGAATTTTAATAGGATAGATTATTATATATAACAATGTTAAGAAGCGTGAATCATCTTCATCTTTTCTTCCACAGTGAAATGAACCGACCAGGGATGCGAATTCGTGTTACAGAAAATAAAGATAGAAATAATTAGTTTATTATTTATGATACATCCCTAATTCTTATTTACTAAAAAGTTGTGTAGGGACATTTTTTCCCCCAACGCTTCAAAGTTTGCCTTGAGGGTTATTGCTCTGTAATTATTATTATATTACCGACAATTATATTATTTCAACGCAAATTATAAATAACTGGTAAGGGCGCATAAGAAACTCAAAAAAGCCGCATCTTCCCCATTTCTTGTTTAGCCTATGATCTAATAGTTAAAAGAAAATTTCCTTTTATTTCGTAATTTTTCGTTTTATGTTGTAAGCTAAAAAACTATTTTTAGCTATAGAATAAAGAGCTATTTTTTATCCTCGAGAAGTCCTGTCTAATGTACTCAAATTATGCTCACGTGATATACGTCGAATGATCTTCTTTGATTTAATTTTGTAATCTGTTAAGCATCTAGCAAAAGGAACAAGCAGGAGTGGCCTGCCCTAAACTTTCTCGTATACTTCTCAAAAATTTGTCGTTTCCCCTCCCACTGCGTGGATAAAAAAAATCGAACCTACTGTAACACAGAATGCAATGACTATCAGAAGGTTTTTCATTGTAGATTATAGTGAGTGTAAAATATTTAGGTGAAGAATCATATTCAATGAGATGCGTTTGTACGAAAACTTAGCAATATTTATTTTCTATCACAGTCTAGCATTCTCCGCTAATGCGAGGGCGTGCGCCAAAGAAAAGAAAACAGGAGAAAATGACCTCTTTCGCTATCGCTGAATAGCTTGCGCATGCGCAGAGATTGCTTCCAGTGAGCAAGTAAAAAAAATTGAATATAAAATTCGAAAGCTTTTTTTTAACCGATTGAAACGAAATTTGGGCACAGATCTATAGTTAATGTTAGCAACGAATAATGTTATAGCCCAGCGATTCCCAACCTTTTTGGTTGTACGGACCATCTGTTGTGTAAAGAAATATTTTGAGGCCCACAAACTAAATACACAAATAATATATATATATATTTATATATACATAATGTGCGCGTATATGTCAGTAATTAGTAAAGCTTATTCTAAAAGTAGTAAAAATATATTGATTGTAAAGCAAGAATTTTAGTGTTATTATTCAGCTGTCACATTGTAAGAAAACTAAAACTAAAAAAAAAAAAAACAGTCAAGATTCAAAATAAAACTTGATGGAATTTTTGACCTTGTTTGTCCCCTAAGAGAGAGTAAATATCTGGATTAAAACTTGACAGTTTCAGCCTCAAATATTTTTTTATGTTCAATCTATTTCTGAGCTTATGTTTAAAAAAGAAACTAAAGTTATTAATGCACGTTCACACAAATAAGTGCTCGAGAATCCCATGAAATACACTATATGGCCAAAAGTATCAGGACACTTTCAAATTTTCACATTTTTCGGAATTTCTCCGGAAAGAATTAACTGACTGCCCTTAAACTTCGATCATCTAAAGAATAGACTGTAACTCACATTTAACATTGAAGATTCGGTCTTGAGGGCAATTAGGGGACCGTCTACAAACTGATGAAGACAAAAACTTTTTTGGCCCATACTTCTCCACACAATACTGATAACAAGATGAAACTTTCAGAACTGCTTACGTTTAATGTGCATAACATTTACAGGAATTTTCGTAAACTCAGCACAAATATTTGGGAAGATCTAAAGGTTTTCTTAAAAAATCCCAAATTTTCCCGCCTGTTTTTTGCTTATAACGTGCAGAGTTTTCTGTTATATTATACGAAACTCGCAGAAAAAATGACAATATGTTAGAGAAGCATTTTGTAAAAATTTGGAAAAAAGTTTGAATATTACAGGAAATATAAGCATTTTTAGTAAATAATGTTTTACTGCTCATGCGCGAAACATATAGCGTAATTTTTCTTTCACAATTTTAAAGCCAAATATATAGGGAAACTTATACAAAAAAATTCAGTTCAATATCATTAGTATTCAGAAAGATATCGGCATTACAACGAGCGGAATTTTAGCTCCTATCGAAGAGAAGCTAAAAGATGAGGGGTTATACACAAATTGATATTTTTGAAACTTATATCTTTGAATATTTATATTGAATTGTATAGTAGTTAGAAATTTGCGAAACACCCATGAATATTTGTAATATTTGTAACCAATAAAAATATATATCTGTAGAATTATTAAAATATTTTAAGAAAAGAAATTAATTAGATAAAAAAAATAGTTTGGCCATAAAAGAAATATATTTAAAAACATCGTTTGGCCATAAAATTGCAACAATATGTAACTTTTTAATAATCATGTAAATAATATAATTAAAGTAATAAAATTTTTATTATTTATAGTGCCTAATTAGCTGGAATTTAAGTTATGCACGTAATTGATAAGTGTTCATGGGTATTCAGCAAATTCTAACCACTATATAATTCAATATAACTATTCAAAGATATGTTTAAAAGATATCAATTTGTGTACCCTCATCTTTACTCTATGTTTCGCGCATGCGTAGTAAAACATTATTTACTAAAAGCAATCATATTTCCTGTAATATTCAGAATTTTTTTCCCAAACTTTTACAAAATGTTTCTCTAACATATTGTCATTTTTTCTGTAAGTTCTCTATAATGTAACAGAAAACTCTACATGTTATAAGCCAAAAACAGACGGGAAAATTTGGGATTTTTTAAAAACCTTTATATCTTCACAAATATTTGTGCTGAGTTTACGAAAATTCTTGTAAATATTATGCACATTAAACATAACCATTTCTAAAAGTTTCATCGTGTTCTCAATATTTTGTGAAGCAGAGTGGGCCAAACACTTTTGTCTTCATCAGTTTGTAGACGGCCCCCTAATTGTCCTCAGGACCCAATCTTCAATGTAAAATTTTAGTTACAAACTATTCTTCACATGGTCGAAGTTTAAGAGCAGTCAGTTAATCCTTTCCGGAGAAATTCTAAACATTTTTAAAATCTGAAAGTGTCCGGATACTTTTGGCCATAATAGTGTATCTCAGTGCAATTTTGGCAATTGCTGGATACTATTGCCGAACATTTATCCAGAACGGGAACAGTGATTTTAGAGTCTGGTCACATGATATTTCAATTAACGAGTCTCCTTCCATTTGATGGTACTTTCACTTTTTTTTAATGTAGTCTTTTTCAAAAGGATTTCTGATCTATTGGTTATTATCTTCAATTTTCAAGAAGTAGCACCTAAAAAAAATTTGAAAAGGCATACTAACTCCCCTGAATTCGAAAAATGACTAGCATTCTGTGGCCCACTAATACACTATCTACGGCCCACAAGTCGGCCGCGATCCATATGTTGGGAACCATTGTTGTACCATATAATTAATGTTAGCAGATCTATAATTAAGTATAGACAAAACATTACAGATAAAACATAAAATTTATTCAAAGGGTAGGAATTGAAATAATTTAAAAATCTGAAATAGATTTTTCTCAGAAGTACTCAAGCCCAATTAAATCTGCATATTCAAAATTCTTACTGACTTCTTGAAAAAAAAGGTTCATTATTCATTTTTTATTTTCCGTGAGTCAGTTATGTCATTGTTTTCAGAATGAAACCGATAAGAGGGAAAAAGTGCCAATCTTTCTGCTTCAGTAACCATTGATTCGAAAAAAGAAACTATTTTTATTGTTTATTTATGGATGTCTGTTGGTTGTTGAAATTTTTAGATTTAAACACGATATTTGACGTGAACTTGATAATTAAAGAACCATTGAATTAATCACCAGAATTCGCATTTTTTCAAATCAAGATTTGCGGAAACTAGATCATAAGTTTCAGTATAAATAGAGAAACAACAGTCTTTCGATATCAAAGTTTTCTAACAAGCATTTGCAACAGTTTCAGTAAGCTGAAGAGGAAATAAGGCAGCGTTCAAAATGGTAAAGATAGTTTTGAAGTAACATTCTATTCGATTTTCAGATGATAATTCAGAGAGTTAGTTGAATTCTAAAAAGTAAAAATATTTTTTTCTTTTCATGCAGTCTGATATTTTTATTTCCATTGAAGGAAGACTGAATGAAAATGCATTGCATCATTTTCCCCTTAATATTTTCTGATTTAAATTCTGCATTCTAAAAACCGTAGTGTAAGTAATTAACTTAGCAACAAAGCAATAGGTAAATATTAGATTTCATACTGATAATTTCTTATGCTGCGAATTTGATCAAGTACAATCACTTTTTGTTAATTTAGTTTTCAGAATTATCTCTTTACAAAATAACGTTAACAAAACATTGTTGTCATAATATAGTTCAGCGCTTCAGCGATTGTGTGTTTTATATAAGTAAAACAACTGATACATTTAAAATGGAAGATTTATTTTAATTATTTATTTTAGTAATTAAGAGATAATTGTTATTCGAAAATTCTTAAAGTGCCAAAAGATACTTTGCGAAATTATGATTTCTAGTTTAAAATACGGAAGAAAATCCCCCAAACGTAATTTTTAATTGGGTATTCTGTGCAAATAAAGATGTCCTATATAACTGATAAAAATCAATATATTTATGAAAGATTTTTAGAATTTATCAAAAATTTCAGCAACTCTCTCTTTCCCCTTCCTGAAACTTAAAGGCTTCTTACAAAGTTAAAAAATATCAAACAGTCATAAAGTATTAATATATTATTTTTCGAAGGTAAATTTAACGATTATGACATTGATGGATAATGTTTTAATTTTTCAGAGACTCTCAGTAATTTTCTTTGCTGCTCTCTGCATTGTGTTACTGTGCACGTATGCCACATGCCAGTCCTCTGACGATTTAGAAGCCCGTCATCACCATCACCACGGGCATCATCATGGCCACCACCATCACCACGGACACCACCATGGCCATCACCATCATCATGGCCATCACCACCATCATGGACATCATCACCACCATCACCATGGCCACCACCATCATCACGGGCACCATCATGGGCATCATCATCACCACGGACATCATCATGGGCATCATCATCACCATGGACATCATCATGGGCACCATCATGGACACCACCATTAAAAGTCAATAATGCAGAGCAATCATTTTTATTTCCGTCATGATTTTCCGATGTGATTTATGCTTGGTTCTGAAATTAATGCAATCTTGATAAATAAAATACTTTTCTAGATATGAAGGCTACTTCTTTTTATTTATTTTGCGTTAAAGTGAGATAATTACAATAAATTAAGAAGTAAATAGTTTTCATATACATCTAGCTGTTATTTTTGTTTATCTTAAGCATTGTATTGTTGATTGTTAAGAATTGATTGTTTAAGTATTGTAACTACAAGTAAAATATTTCAATTTACTCCCAAAAATATAAATTTCGATCAATTTGTATAACTCTACTTAAGTAATTACATTTTTCAGGCTATTAACCTCTTGATCTCCAGACCGTTTTATTCATATGCGTGTGTATATACCAGCTTCTAGTGTAAATTTGTATTTTCTTATTCTACATGAAATGAATTAAGAATATTGTCTTTTTTGCTATTTATTTATAATCAAGCAAGGAACAAAAAAAATCATACTAAGTATTGCAAATTAAAATTTGTCGGGGACCCATAGTTTACAAGTCTAGGAATTTCTACGAGTCCCATAAAAACATACGAGAAAAATGCATGCAGCTCTTCTGCTTCTACAGGACGCCATTTTAGTCCATACACTTGTACTGTTCTTTAATCAATGTTCTCAAAATATATGTCAGCTCTTTCATTTGTCCATTGGCTCAAATACGAATAATTAATATGGCCTACGCGTTGTACGTCAAGTAGTCGTCTACGATAAAATTATGACGTACTTGATGGAGGCCAAGGATTTAAAACTTAAACATTTGTTTAATCGTACACTTTACGATATTTTAGCTTTAAACATAAGTTGTATAAATGTACATAAGTGGGCATAAGGAATGAAAGAAAAATCATAATTAAAATTAATTTTGAATTCGTCTTTTAGATTAAAAATAATTAATTCAGAACATTAAATTTTTAATTAAATTAATTCATTAAAATATTTTCTTCTTTGAGTTAAAAATATAGAAAGTAAGCAGTTTTAATAATCAATAATATAATTATTCAAAATGTGAAAAATGTGATTCAAATATTAATCACTGTGCAGTGTAGGATTTCTTGTTTTGAGATATTGTGAAAAATGTTAAGAAAATAAATGATGATACGACAATGATTTTAAGTTTTTTTCCTTTTGTTTTTGAAAAATAAGTGTCATTTAAAGATAAATAGTTTTATTCCTTCTCGAAATAAGCAAAAATTTTTAAAATGATTTGGTGACATATAGGTACATATTTTATTGAAATGTAGAATCAGACTGCAGGAGATCCCCAATGTTTTTAAAATCATTACATTTTTATTATCACATTTGTTGCTGTTATAAATTCAGACCTAATTTGACGGAACTTTAACCCCTTAACCGTCGCGTCCGCCATATTGACGTGCATCGAATTATCGAATTTTTAGGCTTATAAACTAAAATTTAATCATTAATTGGCTTTATAATTTGACAAAAAAATTACGTAGAATACATAAGCATCTCAAGTATTCTATGCCTTCTTAGATGAATGAGAACGACAATAGATAGAAGAGAAAAAAAGACGACTCTTAAGGGGCTAAAATGCCCAGAGAATAATATGTATTGATTATCAAATACATGCATAAGATCAATTTAAATCAAGGATTCCAATACATTAGAACTAATATAAAAATGTATTTTAAATTAATATTTATTTCTATTGTCCATTTTTCAAATCATTCTGACTTGTTCTATTCATCTGAGAAATCAATCGTAATGATTCATTGTCCAGGAGTAGTAATAGTTTATGGATATTAGAAATCTATTATCAAAACGATCCATGTTAGACTATCCTAGATCCATCATAGACACGTTTAGTCTGCTTTCCCTTGCCAACTTAAATATTGACGTAGCAAAACTCTTTCTCTGCTAGAATGTACAAATTTGACACAAATTTTACGGATTCAAACATGAAATTGAATGATTTAGCAAACAACAAAAAAGCAACAATTTGGTAACAAAGACTGTCTTGGAATATCATAGACACCAAACTAGTCCGGATTAACAGGAGTTCAAGTGATGTACAGAGTTATCACTTAAATAAGGACAACCCCCTTTTAACTTCAGAACTCTTAAAATGCACATTTGTTTGTTCGAATTTTCCAAAATTGTGACAGCACAATACATGAACAAAAGGAGAAAAGGTTATTTTTCGGGCAAAAAATGGTCCCATTATATTTTCCTGTGAGAATAACTCAAACAGCAGGTGTATGGACCTTTCTGACAACATTACAGGACTTTCGATGACGTATTACTGTTGCTTGTGCTAGCGCGCCACCTATATGCTAAAACGTGTGCAAAGTGAAATTCAAACAATGGCGCTCAAATCTGTATTGTAGATGACGGAAAGTACTTTGAACACCGGGAATAAAGGCATCTTTTGTAATAACTAATTGTTTATCTCTTTTTAACCCGTTTTGTAACGTCACAGTTACGGAAATAGCAAGCAATAAAATGTGGAATTTAAGCGTTCTGTTCTTAGTATTAATATGCACAAGGTGTATTTTTGTACTAAATCGATAACGCTCTAAAACTTTGTAGTTGACATTTTCCCTCTATTTTGTACCGTTTTCGAGATAGGAACGCTAACTCCGAAGTTTGCCACCAGGTGGCGTTCTAAGTTGACTCATAGCGTAGCGCATAGACATTTTACTATACCTAGACACCACTTTCGTGACTAAAGCTGTCGTCGTTCTGAAGTTAAAGGGGGGTGGCCCTTATTTAAGTGGGAACCCTGTAGAATGCACCAACAAAATTAACTGAAATCTTTCAACTGATAAAAATGTTGAAGGATTGTAGATTCATATTGCAATACTGAAAGGCAATTATTGCATGTTGTTAAATCACTTATATTTTATACTTCTAAAAGTTTTCACATTAACGATACATGGACTTGAAGTCTTATTTTAAAAAATGTGGAGAAGGAAGAAGTTTATGTCTGTATGCCTGTTAAGCCGCTTTAGTTCTTTTCCTTCCAATTAACTCCATTTCGAAAGAAAAGAACTTGAGAGTTTTAAATTCTTTAGAAAACATCAAAACTAAACTTATCCAACTAATTCAGTTAATACGTGTATTTACTTGGTATGGTTAAAAATTCAAGTTATAGCAAATGAAAATTTGAATAGGCTAATTTTAATATTCGTATCTATCAACTAATCAGCTTTATTTTTATATAGAGGGAGATAGAATGCTTACTTTTTCTTGTATTATATTAGACAGAGTCGAATCCTAAATGTGTTGACCAGAACATTTGAACGCTTAAAAAAAAAAGGCATGCCTATCAGATTTATAAAAGAATTGTGGCTTCCTTTTTTTCTTTGTCTTCAAATGCTCAATGGTTTCCTTGATGCGACGAATTGTTCATTTTTCTTTTTGATATATTAAGACCGTTTCCTCCCAAATGCAAATATTAAAACTGAGTAAATCTTAATTTTTTACTTCTACTTGTTTTGGAGAACATTTGTCCTTAGTATCGAAGGTAATATGGGCAAATGTTCTGCTGCTTCATTAGAGTAATTAAAAGTTACAGAATATATATGAAGTTTCGGTTGGCTCAACTCCATATACATACATATGTAGATGAGAAAATTTAATAACAATAAAGTTGAATTATTAAACGCCAAGGATGCCAGTTAGTTCAACACTGAGAGCAGGTAAATCCCCGTTCTTCGATGCAACAAATATGCGCGCAAAGCCTACGAGCGACTAATCATGATTCATGTACAGTTGCAGTGATAAGACAGAAGATTAGTTAGCCAACGTTCACTTGGTAATATTTTTTTTTATAAATACATTAAATATTTATACTTTACTTTTTAAATGTTTTGTATTTCCTGATCTCTCAGAAAAATAAGTTTATAAAAATCAATGCGTGGTTCATTTAAAATGCCATTGTGGGTCAGTGTCTGAACCGTGGGTCATAGGTTCGCCACCACTGGTCTATAACATCAAAATATTGATATATTTAGCTGGATTGTTTGATTGATTGAGATTAATGGAGAAAGAGTCATATCTGACAATACTAACTTAATGAACTTGCAAGCTATACGGTTCGTCAAATTTTAAGTGTTGTAAATGACTAAGAACCCTGATTAATGGTATATTTTCACTTTTCTAGAAATCTTATTATAATCAATTTGTTTCTGATATGATTCATATCAAAGATTTTTTTTACCGGCGTTTGAGTAAGTATGTCAAAGATGTCGCAGTATTCCAAATTCTTAATAAAGAAACATATTTCTTTGGTATAAATATTATTTAATGTGTCATTTACATGATTTCTTGCATTGAAGAGTCACGCAATAAGCTTTCAAGTTATGGAATTTTTACTTAAGTATTTTTTTAATTTTCAGTTTAGTTTAGTTATATTTACATCCCGTTTTGAGCAACACGAGGGCTATTTTGGGACGGACCTCGTAATTTTGAATGTCGGTCAGATGACGAGGATGACACCTGAGCTGGCATCCCCTCCCCAAACTTTCGTACTACACATACGGGAGGACAATTTACGTGAATTGTCAGAGATGTCTTTCTTGCATTTCCAATTCTAAGTTTGGAAGAGACTAGACATTTTCTTAGTTTATTTTTTTAAAACCCATGCCTATTCGGCCTACCCGTATGGGCATAAAGCCTGGAACGGGCCGGCAAGGAAAAGGCAATCCCGACGCATATTTACAAACCCTACCCTGATAGAACTGAGACATTAAATCGGACAATATGATTGGCTCGCTTCGCCGAGAGCCAATGACGTCGTTCTTTGCTCTCGTGCGTGAACTTTTCATTAGTATAATTTCTTACAGTGTGGTATGTTTTATTTTTTATGATATTTTAAAAAATAATTTCATTTTTAAAAATATTACAACCCATGGAAGAATGTTTTCTGTATGGGAAAACGGGGAAGAAAAGTAGGTCGACTATTGTTTTGTTATGATTGCCGTAGCTACGTGCGAAAGCTGAAAACGATGTCACTGTTCCTCCTAGCTAATGATGTTGACTGATTTCCTGCCTCAGTTCTATCAAGGTAGGGTTTCTAAATATGCAATCCCGACAGCACCAAAGGAACAGCAGACACTCAGCGCAAGCGGACATGGACAGAACACCTAGAAACATCCCGTATATTGAGTATTTTAACTGCAGATTAAAAATTTAGAGTTTTCTTTTTTTAACTATGGTGATTAAAACTTTTTAGAAGACACTTTCTTTCGAAAAAAAATAATCTTTTTCTGAACACAAGTTTGGAAAAATATATGATCACAAGAGATGCTGGCGGAAAGAGTGCTAAACACGGACTGATGTAGCAAGCTCACAATCCGGGATTTCTCTTCTCTTCTTCACTCGCTATGCGAAACGTCGCTCGTTAACCGAGTCATTTTTTACAATTTATTTTCTCGTTATGAGAGGTGCCCGTTAAGTGGAGTTCCACTGTATGAGAATATAATAACTACAACTGCTCACCCAGTCCTTTGCAGGATAAAACCAATACATCTCCAATAGAATAAAACACTAAAGCATTATAAACATTAAAATATATAGGCCACAGCACTGGGGAGAAACCCGACAATCTATAGCGTATATTAACCCTTGAATGGGCGCAGTGGACTCCAAACTAAAAATATTTTCAAATATTAATGAGATGCCATTTTACATGTACTGTTTAATTGAGAAAATTCATGGGTAAGCGTTTTTTAATTCGCGTTACAGCTTTCTAATAGCCAAATAGTATATTTTAAAACTTTTATATTTACAGCCACATATTACCTACAGATAGAGTTCGCTTTTCAGGGGGAAAAAATCGACGGTAGTCTGTCTGCGAAACGGCCGTTGACATTGAGGGGCGTAGACTTACATACCTTACTCAAGTGTGACTTTCTGCGGCTAAAGTAGCTCTATGTGACTATTAACACTATAGTCTATAGTGACTATTGGTCTAGTGTGACTATGCGACTCTATCTATGTAAAATTCTTCGTGATTTTCACCAACTTTGGAACTCGACTGTGACTAAACTGTAACGAAAAATTCGAAAATTATTTTTGAAATCTTCAATGTCCGTCCTTCTCTATAAATGAAACTAACATCGATTCTCTATGTTGTTTGGTTGCGGAGCTATAAACGTTTAACTTTAGCATGAAATTCGACGAAATTCAACAATTCTTGAGTAATGTTTCGCGTGAACGTAAGATCGATGAAATGAATTGCCAGATGTACTTGGATAGTCTGCGTGGCATCGGTCGCTGTGAAGTCATCAAAATTTTTAGTAATTTTCACCAACTTTGCAGCTCGACTGTGACTATACCATAATTCAAAAGTCTAAAAATATTTTTGCAATCTTCAATGTCCACCTTTATTTGTTAAATGAAACTAAAACCAATTCTCTATGGAGATTTGGTTGCGGAGCTTTAAGCGTTTAAAAATACCACGAAAAGAGTCATAACTTTTCCTTTCCCAACACACCATTAGACCACTATGGAGAGACGTAATTTTACATAAAAAATTCTCTCGTAGAAGTCGGGGGAGTGGTTGGGTATTTTTAAAACGAAACAAATATCATCCTTTTCTGGATTTTTAGCTCATTTTTTGTGGTTTTAGAAATTATATGATATGAGGAAGAATATTTATGGCGATGGAGAGTATTTTAAAGAAACAGCTCTGAGCATTTTAATATGGACTATCTAATATCTAGCTATAATTAACATCTATGGCAAGATCTTAATAAGACATACATATGAAACAGAAACCTACATATAAAATTAAATGTCAAAAAACTAATCGCACGCAATTTTTCGCCATTCAGAAAAATAAAAACACCTCTTCTTATTTAACATCAAAAGATAAAAAGAAAGGGAAAACTTGACTCCATGCCTGAGTAAGCTTAAACACAAGTACTAAAAAAAGTTTCATTTTTCAAATGAAAAACATCCGTGGTTTGTGTGTTCATTTGTTTAATCACTTATTTTGACCTGAACTTGATGATCAGAGAAGTAGAGGACCAGGCGGTGCCATTTAGGTCGTTTTTACCTCTCCTAAATAAGACAATTAAAACTTACGATTCGAATTTCAGTATAAATAGACAAGCAGCCGAAAATTCCTTACCAGCCTCCTAAGCCATCCTTCAAAGTGCTGTCAGCAGTAAACAGAAGTTTGAATTACACTGAAAATGGTAAAGTATTCAATTTCAGAAAATTTTAGTTATCTACGGTTGTAGACGAAAGGTGTTAAACTCAAATGTTGGCATGAGCCAAATAAACAGTCTTAGTTTTATGTGGGTATCAGAAAAAAAACTTCAATTATTTCAGCAACGTTGGTTTATTTCAATAACTAAATTTAAAAAAGGAGAAAAGGACAACGGAAAAGTTAATTTTTTCTTCTTGACATTTGGCATCGCTTCTCTTTTACAATGTTTCCTACTTTGGAGGATATCTTGTTCTGAATGACTAGATTTAAAACTGACTCTAGATGAATGTCAGTAACCGTTTATTTGTTAGATTTAATTCCTTTCATAAGTGAAAAAAATTGCTCATATCGATAAATACTTCCAAACATGGAAATAATTTCATGTGCCAATTTCCGAGTGCTTTCAAACCTGGCTGGCAAATATTTTTAAAATTTGGCATTATAATTTCACATAATCTGAAAACCATCGAATCTCGATCATCTCAATTTGTATATAGTTTGGTGCCATTTCTATATCTACGAAGAAAATAGAATAAAAATCTGTCCTTTCAAGGTATAAAATCTTGAAATCTTTTTTCAAATTCAGTTCTAAGGCTTTTTGTTCATAAATGTTGAGGTTCGTTATGAGTAATTGTGTATAGTTAGGAATTTTAAAGATTGAGATACGAAATTTTGTTACTATTCTTATGTTTGCTGGCAGCAATAATTCATTATGGTCCGCGAGTTTCACACCCTTAACCATCTGAATGCGATTTTTTTAAAATCACTATTTAGATGCGTGTTAATACCATTGAACCCAGCCAGTTGTTATTTATACGCAAAGCTTTATTTGTATAATGTGATCTAACGCTATAAAAATACTAAGCATACAAATTGGCCTGTGAAAATCGCAGGATGCAGCAGAAAATAGACTTGCTTCCAACCCGCGGAAATTGCAGGATACGTATTCAAAGGGCTAATGTAGAAGACTCTCGAAGTTCTATTCCTCTTGAGCTTTTGAAACTGATGCACTTTTAAACACTGCGAATGGATGTTTGAATTATGGCACCAAGTGTCTCGGTACGGAATTTATGTAGAATATAAGAATATGTTTAAATTTTCCATTCAGTATTGACTAGAGTCAAAATTTATTTTGGTTGTAGTTGCCAGCTGGAGAACATTCTTGTCCCAACGGGACAACTACATGCTATTGACCAACAATATTGGCCTCGTGTAAACCCACCTTAAGAAAGGTTAGCTTTTTCGGAATTATAGATATCAACAAAATAGATTGATTTGATATATTCATTAAGATGTTTAACAGTGTTTATGACATTTTAAAATGAGTTTCATTATGAGCCCAATTCAGAAATCAGAAAGATATAAAAATGATATTTATGAATAGTACTTACGCATTCTGTTTAAATTACTTTTACGAATGAGAAAAGTTCGTTGGTGATCATACTTTTACATTATAATATGTAATGTCCACGATAAATTCATATAAGCCAATAAATGCATAGCGATACTACCATACAATTTTTTAAAAAATTGTATAACATGAATCATAACTGATCACAGAAAGAAGAATGCTCGATTACAAATGAAACAAAGATGTTTTTCAATTTATGTTCATCTTGTTTTATTTGGACATATTTTATTTTTTTTCATACTGTAAGATGATAAGATGATACTTCACTTTCAATAAGAGTTTCTGTAAATTCTATATATCTACAACTTACTTCTTAATACAGGCACGTCTGATGGTAAGAAAATGATCTTATTCTTAAAAATAAAATAAAAACATTTGATAGACTTCAAGTATAAATCGTTGATTGTTGTATAAAAAGAGTTTCATTTCAATTGTTTATCTGATAAGAGTTTTTGAGATTCTGATCAAGAGAAATTCAGAATTTCAGATTTGTCGTTTAGTCCAAGAAAAATCGTGAGTGATGATATACGGAAAATGCCAATATATCGATGTTATTAACGATAAATGAAAAAGAATAATGAATTTTTTAACAAACCGTTATCGAAAAATCGACTTTCTAAGAAAATCATTTTTTCCCTTTCAGTTTATTGATATTGACCATAGTTTTATCAGGATTTATTATTTTTTAATGAAAAGAAATGAGAAATAGGCATCAGCAGATAAATTATTTTTTGATAAAATATGTGTATCACATTATTATTATTAATAGCTTCTCCTTAAACCAAAAAGCTATAATTTTGCGTCTCATCGCACGAAGTTTAATATTTTAATCAAATGAAAATTTTTGATATGTATTGCATAAACTTAATTGTGAAAATAAAAAAATTAAAGAATTTTTTTTCTGGAGATAATAGTTTTTTCATACTGTTTTCAAATAAACTAAAATAGAAACCAAATGCTTGCATTTTTTCAATATAGTTTAATAAGAACAAAGAAATAATGCTTAATATTTCCCCTTTTCAGAGGCTCTCAGTAATTTTCTTTGTTGCTCTCTGCATCGTGTTGCTGTGCACATACGCAGTTTGCGAACCCTCTGATGGCTTAGAGGCTCGTCACCATCATCACCACGGGCATCATCATGGCCACCACCATCACCACGGACACCACCATGGCCATCACCATCATCATGGCCATCACCACCATCATGGACATCATCACCATCATCATCATGGCCACCACCATGGTCATCACCACCATCATGGTCACCACCACCATCATGGACACCATCACGGACATCACCATGGTCATCATCATGGGCATCACCATGGACATCATCATGGTCATCATCATTAATAGAAAAGGAATGAAATGCTGTTTCAGGGGTACTTTTACGAAAAAATATTAATATATTATATAAGATATTAGTACAATACATATAAGCAATTTTTATGTATATGTATGATGTCAAAAAGAAAAAAAATGAAACCAAATTTGATGCCAAAAAATTGACTTTGGTGAAATTTTAATCATATTGTACCGGTTTGATCAATAAATCCCTTAAAGAATGAGATTCATCTTTAGCTTATTGTGTAAATTTGTTTTGTTTTAAGATTTGAAATCTGAAAATCAACTTTTCTTCTAAATTCTTTGTTAATAGATTTTTGTTAATGCATTTCTATAGTATAACCACTACCATTTAGGAACTATATACTTAGAGGTTGATTACTCACAGATTGGTAGCTAAATTGATTATGGACTGTATGGATGCCGACAATTTATTGACACTGAATGATACTAAACAAACCATTTTAATCCAAGAGAATAAGAATTGTGGTGGTGTGTGTACACCGCATCTTTTCAAAATATCAACAACAACTTAAGTGGAACAACATGGGAACTACTGTTAGGAAAGGTCTAAGGCCATGCCATCGTAGAGACAAAATGTAGTTCTTTAGAATTTCGTTTATTTTCTTAATTTTTGATGTAAAATTTTTATCTTAAAAAAGGTAAAGTCTGAACATCATTCACTGAAGCGATTCGTAACTAAAAGAAGTAGAAAAGAATTTCGCAAGCTAATGCTGCATGGAGAGAATTCTAAACATTTATAAATTTATCCTGTTATTAAATAATATCTTACTGATTATTTTTAAGTATTATATTAAATCCCAAATAATATTAATTTTAATTCTCTGGTGGACAGAAAACTAGCAACATATTGTACAGGGAACGGTTAATATGTTAAATGTATTCAAATCTCCGAAAGACTGCTAAGAACTGCAGAAGAGGCTGATAACTTAAAAGTAAAGAAAATTGTCAAATATATAAAAATGCCAACTATTTCTAAAGACAAAATTTAATTAGTTGTTTGACATGTAATATAGATATGAAATCAATATCTTTAAAATTCCTGAGAAATTTTTCACGCAAATGCGACAAACAGAAAACATACTTTTTTGTCATATTATGAAAAATTATTTTCGAACGAAGAATATAATCGTTTATAATTTTACATCTAGTAATGAATTATTAACACAAAGTAAAATTTCAATGAAAAGATTATCCGTTTTTTCCTAAGCAAAAAATTTGAGCTGAAGAATATAGAGGGACTTGATGGGAAATACTTTAGCAAAAGTCGGTGAGTAGATACTGTCACGATAGATGATATGGAGTCTTGCTTACTCTTAGAAGGAATAATCATAAAAAATCCATGTTACCTTTACAATTTTTTTATATCCTACTGAGAGAAAAGTGACATTTGTACATCGAAAGTCCATATAGCTGCATAATAACATTTGAAGAAAAATTCTCAAAATTCAAAATTTTTTAACTTCTTGATTTTGCGAAAGAGCTTCAACATAGAAAGTGATAAAATGCTGAAATGTTTATATTTGTAGATGCAAAAATGATTATAATTTATTGTTTCCTTTTTATATAATATGCATTCAACATAGAATGCTTTCAGAGCATATGATCCGTCCTTTCTTTGTTGTATGCACTGCTTGTTTTTGTATAAAGTAAGGCTTTAAATTCTTGTTGTGGATAGGTCGTGTTTAAAATACTGGATGGCCATAAAGTAATCTGAGATATTTGGAACTCGTTTGTAAAACATCTGTTCAGTCAAAGTTAACCAAATTTGGTCTACACATTATTCCAACCATTGAATTTTGATTGATTCGAAAAAAATAGAAGTTTTGCTACCAACTGCAATATGGCTCAGTTGGCCAAGTCAATTAGTTGAAAAAATTACAGAAATCACAATTTGCACTATAAATGTTACATTTGGTTCAATGAGTTGACCTCTCAAGTGTTAAAAAAAAGCGTTCTTTGATTGCATTTTCTAGCGCAGAACACAGAAGCTAAACGTTGATTTGGTAGACTTCCAGCATTATGCGATCCTTCAAGGCGGCTGGATGATGGATGTTCCCTTTGTTTACCACACTTTTCAGATGACACCAGATCGAAAAGTCACAGGGAATGAAATCTGAGAATTACATTTGGCTGAAGGGAGTTTTTCAATCGAACTCCAAATTCATCACGTTAATTTATGACCATCCAGTATATAGTCTTTGGTTGATTGCAGACTGCATATGAACAGAAATTTGCAATACTTTATTAATCAATGAGATAATATTTTTGCATAAAATCTACTTCATATTGGTGAAATAATATTTCTCATTTTTCAAAAGTTTCTGATTGTAAATATTTAGTCGTTCCAAACTAAAATATTTTAAGTATGAACAGTAGATCAAAAAATCCAATTTATGATGCATATTCTAATTCAAGGTGAAGAAATGCAATTAAGATGAAGCTTAGGAAGGAAATATTATTAATTCCACCTGAAGGAGAAACTTGATTTATAAATAAAAAGTAAATTATGAAACGAACTTTTCACAAGCAAATCTAATGTTAAAATTCATTAATCATTTGAATTTTTTTGCCTCTTTCCCCAAACTTAAAACGCAGTTAAATTATTTTAAATTTTCATTTTACGAAATCCTTAGACTTATCTTTCATTTCAGCTTCAGGCCGCGTTGGATTAGTGGTAGGATATCGGCTTCCGGCTGGAAGGGTTCTACGTTCAACACCCGATTCCACTGGCGATTCGCCGTATGTGTGGACCTGGTGCGTGCCAAATCCAACGTCATGGGTCAAATGTTCTGCTCGAGTGGCGAAGAAGTTTGGACAGGGATGCTAGCCCAGTCTCCGTTATTGCCTTCTGACCGCTGTACGAAGTCCGTCTAAAACTAGCCATCGTGTTGCTTCAAAACGGAGCGTTAATATAAATAACCTAAACTTCATTTCTACTTCAAATGCCCAACACTTCAATGCACATATCCAATTATTTCATTGATTACTTTTAAAAATTTAGAACTAAACAATGTGACTAAATGACGAATAGAAATATAAATCGATCTATGCCTAAAAACAGAATTAACCTTTTTGCATCGAACAACGCGGAAATTGCTTCTGAGTTATACCAGGGAATTTCGTAGACTACATTATTGCAGAAATTGACTTGAAAGAATTATATTTTGATATTCATTTTAAGATTGAATTATATGATATTATTGTAGCTTAGAGTAATATTAATTTATTTCGTTGAAAAAGCACTTTAACCTATTCTGAAGCGATGCGTATAGATAGCGATTAAATCAGCTTGAGTGTAAAAGGTTAAAGACACAAATGCAATGTCTTAAAGACATTGTAGGAATGCGCGAACCGTATCTGAAACTTAAATTCAACTGCTTTTATCTAAAAAAGAGAATTACGTTTCTTCATCAAAAAATAAACATGTCCTGCTGCTTAAAAGCTCTAATAATTGAAATTAAAACCAAAAAAGTGAGGGAAACGAAAGTAAAGAAACCAAAAATTGAACGTCATGCTTCAATAAACCTGATAGTGACAAAATCACTTTTTATTTTCTCGTACACGAAGTATACAAAGAGAAAGCATTGTAATCGTCAAAAGATTTGAACTCGAGATTTTGACGAATCTCCACATTTTAGACCTCCCTGAGTCCGAAAAACACAATTTGGGAATTACGTCTGTGTGTGTGTATGTGAACACGATAACTCGGAAACTATTAAAGCTACGGGGATGAAATTGTAAATGTGGTCTTTACATATAATTTGTAGGTTTCTATCAAATTTTGGACAAAATCCGTCCACGCCAAGTCTGTCTGTCTGTATGTCCGTGTTAATGCGAACGCGATAATTCACAAACTTAAATAGCTAGGTGGATGAAATCTGGTAGACATTTTTATCATCAGGAATGTAGGTTTGTTTCAAATTTTGGACCAAATCCTTCAAAGGGTTGACTGTCTGTCGGTCTGTATAATCGCATAATTTTTAAAGCAATAAATTCTTTAAAATTACTTTGATAAATGAAATATGGTATGTGGCCTTCTTACCTTAATGGTAGATTTGTTTCTAATTTTTGTGTCAATCGGTTGAAAAAAAGGCGTTGAAATTGCAAATTTCGTTTTTTTTTATCTTACACCCAACCCTATTGGTAATCACTCCGGGTTTTAATTCCACTTCCGCGTTGGACGACCTTCGGAATTATTTTTAAACTTTTCGCTTATTTTTTCCCCCACTGCGTTAGGAGTATACGAGAAAGTTTAGGGGAGACCACTCCCGCTGGTTTATAGAAAAACATCTACATTTAATAAGTACCCGGAGATTTTATTGTTTATTGTTTTATGAACTTGATTATTAGAAAAGCATCGGGCCAGCAACTGAATAACATGAGCATTAACAGTTTATTTCTGTAATGTGACATATTAAAAATTAGATTCTGAGATGCGGTATTAATAGGAAAGAAATCGAAATTATTGTTTCGAAACCTCACAGGTAACCATCAGCAGTGTGTCAGTTATAAAGAGACACTTGGATTTCATTCAAGAGAGTAAGAGAATCTGAATGAGACAGTTGCCACACTATCGCAACTAACACTAACTTGCAGTTTTTGACTTTGTAGTCTCATACTTCAAGCTGTTGTTTTTAAGTACATTTTAAATTCTATTATAATAAATTTCTCACAAGCATTTTTAAGTAAGATTCATTCGCTGATATGTATTCGAAATAATTCGCCTGGTTTTAGACATTTCGATATATGCTTAAGAAGAAAAAAAAATTAAAAAATGATTTCTTTTAAGTTTCAACAATGAGAATTCAAGAAATATTTTACCTAAAATAATGTTTTACCTACAATAATTACAATAATACAAGAGAAATTTCAATGATTTTTAAAATTTATTTATTGTTCCTGAAACTGAATACATAGTTTCAAGAATGCTTCCATATAACCTTCTGTACAAGTTTTATAAAAAAATAGATTGCTTAATTTAAAATTTGTGTTTCTTCATTTCTTACTGAACAGCAAAGCCGAAAATGCAATAGATATACTATAAATCTCCTTCAGGCTTGAAATCACCCAAATTTTTTGGAGATCATTTATTGAATTTCTCCAACTATTAAAAAAAATTATTTTTCATTTGCTAATGATCTCAATAATCTTTAGTTACCAAAATTCACAAAAATATTTTTCTCTTGTCACTCTTAATTTTATTTATTTTATCAACGTCTCGTGATCAGATGGCTCTTCCCATAGTGGTAAATATAATTTAGTTAAATCCCTCATATTGAAAATTTGCAAGTTCATTAAAAGAATGATTATATTACTATTGAAACAACGGCACAATCTGGATCAAAATCATTGAATCAAATAGACAGTTATTTATGGTAGACAAAGCAGATGATTATAAATGAAGTAAAATGTAAAATAACTGGAAGAATTCACTTTTTTTACACTGCTAGCAGGTAAATCCCCTTTCTACGATGCAACAAATATACGCGCCAAGTTTAGGACCGACTAATCATGAATCATGCACAGGTGCAGTGATACGACAGAAGATTATTTAGAAAACGTTCACTTGGAAATATTTTTTTTATAAATACGTTAAATATTTGTACTTTACTTTTTAAATATTTTCGATTACCTGATCTCTCTTTTATGATATAAAAAATAAACTTATAAATTCAATGCGTGTGTCATTTAAAAGCCTTTGTGGGTCAGTGTCTGATCCGCGGGTCATAGGTTCGACACCACAGGTCTATAACATCAAAATATTGATATATTTAGCTACTTTGTTTGATTGATTGAGATTATTAGCGCAAGAGTCGTATCTGACTTTTCTAACTTAATGAATTTGCAAGCTATACGGTTCGTCAAATTTTAAGTGTTGTAAATGACTAAGAACGATACGTAATGTTATATTTTTCACTTTTCAAGAAATCATGTTCTAATCAAATATTTTTTTGTAAATCCATTAAATATTTGTACTTTACTTTTTAAATATTGTCGATTGAATGATCTCTCTTATGATAGAAAAATCAGTTTATAAAAATCACTGTGTGGGTCATTTAAAAAGACTTGTGTGGGTCAGTGTCTGATCTTCGGGTCATAGTTTCGCCACCACTGGTCTATAACATCAAAATACTGATATATTTAGCTCAATTGTTTGATTGATTGAGATTAATGGAGCAAGAGTCATATCTGACTATACTAAGTTAATGAATTTGCTAGCTATACTGTTCGTCAAATTTTAAGCATTGCAAATGACTAAGAACCCTGAATAATGGTATATTTTCTCTTTTCAGAAAATCTTGTTATATTGAATTTGCTTCTGTCATGATTCATATCAAATGTTTTTTTTATAGGCATTTGAGTAAGCATGTCAAAGGTATCGCAGTATTCCAAATTCTTAAGAAAGAAACTTATTTCTTTGGGATAAACATTATTTGATGTGTCATTTACATGATTTCTTGCATTGAAGAGTCACGCAATGAGCTTTCATCCTTTCAAGTTATAGAATTTTCACTTAAGTGTGTTTTAATTGTTAATTTAGTCTAGTTATATTAACGTCCTGTTTTGAAGCAACACGAGAGATATTTTGGGACGGACCTCGTAATTTTGAACGTCGGTCAGATGACGAGTACGACACCTGAACTGGTATCCCCTCTCCAAACTCCCGACCACACCAACGAGAGGATGTTTGGCCCCCTACGTTAATTGTCAGAGATATCTTTCTTGTATTTTCTATTCTAAGCTTAAAAGAGACTAGACATTTTCGTAGTTTATTTTTTTTAAACTCATGCCGATTCGGACCACCGTATGGGTATAATGCCTGGAACGTGCCGGCAGGGAGAAGGAAATCCCGGCAGCACCAAAGCAACAGCAGACACTCAGTTCAAGCGGACATGGACAGAACACCTAGAAACATCCCTTATATTGAGTAAATTGAGTATTTTAACTGCAGATTAAAAATGTAGGTTTTTTTTTTAAGTATGACGATTAAAACTTTTTATGAGACACTTTCTTTCGGAAAAAATAATGTTTTTAAATATAAATTGACTTTCTTTTTTAAATTTATATTTGTATATTAGTTTAGTTACACGTTGAGGGGTCTTTTGGGGGGTTCCCCCATACGAATAATTCGCATTTGATGCTACTGTATTTTACATTTTATGAATATATGCCTATTTAATATATTACATAAATCGTTTTTTAGGATTGTATTTCTATTCTGTATTTGTTTAGACTTTTTGAATTTTTCTACTATGTATAACTTTTTCTTTGTAATCTTCCTCGCCGATGTATCACTTTTTCTTTGTACTCTTCCTCGTCTATGTATCACTTTTTCTTTGTACTCTTCCCCGCCGATGTATCACTGTTCTTTATACTCTTCCCCGCCGACCATTAAAACGCTCTAGACACTAAGGGTGAGTGAGTCGGCGTCGGAAATAAATAAATAAATATCTTGAGCTTAAAAAATATTACAGACTGCACCCAAAACAGGGTTGGAACTTAATCACAGAGTGAATATAAAATACAGTGGAACCTCCCTTATTGAGCATAATTCGTTCCAGGATATGACTCGTATTCCGAAACACTCGTGAAGCGAAACCATTTATCCCATAGAAATTAATTTAAAATACAATAATGCGTTCCATGTTGAAAGAAATATTCAAAAATTTTTATGTATAACGTTCATCTAAAGAAAATTACATTTAATATTGTTAAGAAGCGTGAATCATCTTCATCTTTCCTTCTATTGCGAAATGAACCGACCAAGAATGCGAATTCGTTTTACAGAAAAAAAAGATCGAAATAATTAGTTTATTATTTATGATGCATCTCTAATTCTTTTTTACTAAATTACTGTCTAGAAACATTTGTCTTTTTCTAAAGCTTCAAAATTTGCCGAAAATGCGACACAGCATTAATATTAAATAAATTTGTAGCGCGCATAGCCACTGCCTTATTAGGGTGTTGCTTCTCAATGCACAATACGACAGTTTCCCATGCTTTCAGCATCTCTCCTATTGCGCCAGAAAACTGCTGTTTTGCTCATCCTCTTCTGGCAAGCTCTCCTTCAACAATTCTTGCTGTTAAACACAATGAAACACCGTAAGCTCTTCGGTGGTCAGCTCTGTCAGATGTGGTCTTCCTCAGGCTCATCGATTTCATTACCATCCACCTCCAGTCCCATGAACGTGGCGAAAGACACAATCAAGTTGATCGCAGGCTCCACAGGTACTGTCTCAAACCCTCCGAAGTCACATTCGACAACGCATTCCGGCCAAAGCCTCTTCCAAGCAGAAGTGAGGGTTCTCTTGGTGACCTCTCCCACATATTTTCAATCATTTTGGGGTAGGCAAAGATATGGAAGTGATGTTTCCGAAACTCTCCAAGAATAAGACTGGTCATTTCATGGTCTCATGTTGGCTCATTTGTTGCTTTAATGATATATCTGAACACAAGTTTGGAAAAATATGTAATCACAAGCGATGCTAGCGGAAAGAGTGCTAAACACGGACTGATGTAGCAGGCTCACAATCCGGGACTTCTCTTCTCCTCTTACGTCGCTTGTTAAGCGAGTAATTTTTTACAATTTACTTTGCTCGTTATGAGAGGTGCCCGTTAAGCGAAGTTACACTGTATGAGAATACAATAACTACAACTGCTCACCCAGTCCTTTGGAGGATAAAACCAATACATCTCCAATAGAATAAAACACTAAAGCATTATAAACATTAAAATATATAGGCCACAGGACTGGGGAGAAACCCGACAATCTATAGCGTATATTAACCCTTGAATGGGCGCAGTGGACTCTAAAATAAAAATATTTTCAAATATTAATGAGATGCATTTTACATGTACTGTTTAATTGACAAAAATTCATGAGTAAGCGTTTTTAAATAAGCGTTACAAATTTCTATAATGGCCAAATAATATATTTTAAAACTTTTATATTTACAGTCACATGTTCCTTACAGATAAAGTTCGCTTTTTAGGGGGGGGGGGAATCGCCGGGAGGCTGTCTCTGACAGATACGTAGACTTACTCAACTGTGACTTTCTGCAACTAAAGTAACTCTATGTGACTATTCACTCTATAGTGACTATTAGTCTAGTGTGACTATGTGACTCCATCTATGTAAAATTCTTCGTGATTTTCATCAACTTTGGAACTCCACTGTGACAAAACCGTAATTACAAATTCTAAAATTAATTTTGAAAGCTTCTATGTCCGCCTTTCTCTATTAAATGAAACTAACACCAACTCTCTATGTTATATGGTTGTGGAGCTTTAAACGTTTTAACTTTAGCATGAAATTAGACGAAATTCAACAATTCTTGAGTAATATTTCGCGTGAAAGTAAGATCGATGAAATGAATTGCCAAATGTACTTAGATAGTCTGCGCGGCATCGGTCGCTGTGACGTCATCAAAATATTTAGTGATTTTCACCAACTTTGCAGCTCGAGTGTGACAATACCATAATTCAAAAGTCTAAAATTATTTTTGCAATCTTCAATGTCCACCTTTATTTCTTAAATGAAACTAAAACCAATTCTCTATGGCGATTTGGTTGCGGAGCTTTAAGCGTTTAAAAATACCACGAAAAGAGTCATATCTTTTTTCTTTCCCGACACAACATTAGACCACTGTGGAGAGACGTAAGACTACGTCAAAAAAAATTCTGACTTAGAAGTCGGGGGAGTGGTTGGGTATTTTTAAAACGAAACAAATATCATCCTTTTCTGGATTTTTAGCTCATTTTTTGTGGTTTTAGAAATTATATGATATGTGGAAGAATATTTATGGCGATGGAGAAGATTTTAAAGAAACAGCTCTGAGCATTTTAATATGGACTATCTAATATCTAGCTATAATTAACATCTATGGATGGCAGAAGATCTTAATAAGACATACATACTTATGAAGTCATAGACATATAAAATTAAATGTCAAAACTAATCCTTGCCTGATTTTCGCCATAGAAATAAAAACCCTCTTTTATTATCAACATCAAAAGAGTGGCATAAAGAAAACTTGACTCAATACCTGAGTAACTTAAAGCAATACGTAAT
>BGPR01002954.1:81246-97808 GCA_013235015.1 Araneus ventricosus
TCTTGATTTTTAGCTTAACTTTTGTGGTTTTAGAAATTATATGATATAAGGATGAACGTTTATGGCGATGGAGAGGATTTTAAAGAAACAGCTCTGAACATTTTAATATGGATTATCTAATATCTAGCTATAATTAACATCTATGGCAAGATCTTAATAAGACGTACATATGAAACAGAAACCTACATATAAAATTAAATGTCATAAAACTAATTCTCACGCAATTCATCGCCATTCAGAAAAATAAAAACGCCTCTTGTTAATTAACATCAAAAGAGTTTGTTATAAAAAGAAAGGGAAAACTTGACTCCATGCCTGAGTAATCTTAAACACAAGTGCTAAAAAAAGTTTCCTTTTCTAATGGAAACATCCGTGGCTTTTGTGTTCATTTGCTTGATCACTTATCTTGACCTGAACTTGATGATCAGAGAAGTAGGGGACCAGGCGGTGACATTTAGGTCGTTTCTTCCCTCCTAAATAAGACAATTAAAACTTATGATTCGAATTTCAGTATAAATAGACAGGCAGCCAAAAACTCCTTACCAGCCTCCTAAGCCATCCTTCAAAGTGGTGTCAGCAGTAAGGAGAAGATTGAATTACACTGAAAATGGTAAAGTATTCAGTTTTAGAATATTTTAGTTACCTACGGTTGTAGACCAAAGGTGTTAAACTAAAATGTTGACATGAGCCAAATAAACAGTCTTAGTTTTATGTGGGTCTCAAAAAAAAACTTGAATTATTTTAGCAGCGTTGGTTTACTTCAAAAACTAAGTTTAAAAAAGTAAAAAAGGACAACGGTGAAGTTATTTTTTTCTTCTTGACATTTGGCATCTCTTCTGTTTTACAATCATTCCTACTTTGGGGGATATCTTGTTCTGAATGACTAGATTCAAAACTGACTCTAGATGAATGCCGGTAACCGTTGATTTGTGAGGAGATATAATTCCTTTCGTAAGTGAAAAATAATTGCTCATAACGATAAATACTTTCAAACATGGGAATAATTTCATGTGCCAATTTTCGAGAGCTTTCAAACCTGACTGGCAAATATTTGTAATATTTGGCATTATAATTTCACATAATCTGAACATCATCGAATCTCGATCATCTCAATTTGTATATAGTTTGGTGCCATTCCTGTATCTACGAAGAAAAGAGAATGAAAATGTGTCCTTTCAAGGTTTAAAATCTTGAAAAAATTTTTCAAATTGAGTTCTAAGGCTTTTTCTTCATAAATGTTGAGTTTCGTTATGAATAATTGTGTATAGTTAGAAATTTTAAAAATTGAGATACGAAATTTTGTTACTAGTCTTATGTTTCCTGGCAGCAATAATTCATTATGGTCTGCGAGTTTGACACCTTAACCCTCTGAATGCGGAATTTTTTTAAAATCACTATTTAGATGCAGAGTTCGCAAACGTGTTAATACCGTTAAACAACCAAGCGAGTTCTTATCTATACGCAAAGCTTTATTAGTATAATATGATCCAACGATATAAAAATACTAAGTATGCACATTGCCCTGTGAAAATCGCAGAATGCAGCAGAAAATAGACTTGCTTCCAAGCCTCGGAAATTGCTGGAGACGACGCAGTAAGAGGGTTAATATAAAAGATCGAATCGATATTTTCTTGTTGACAGTTTGCAGCTCCATTCCTCTTGAGCTTTTGAAACTGATACACTTTCAAACAATGCGAATGGATGTTTGAATTATGACACCAAGTGTCTCGGTACGGAATTTTTGTAGTAGATAAGAATATGTATAAATTTTAGGAACGTGTAAGTTTATATTTTCCCTTCGGTATTGAATAGAGACAAAATTAATTTTGGTTTTAGTAGCCGGTGATGTGGCTTCCAGCTGGAAAACATTCTCAAATAGGTTAATAAAGCACACTATCCTTGTATTAGTTAAAAATATGCTGTGCCTTTTGTTTACTTGAGCCTTGAGTAAAGCATTTAAATTCATTAGTTATACCATTAAAATATTTCAATTCTTTCGAAATATTAAAGGCGTCTGAAATAAATGATAAGTTTCAGTTTTTGAACTCTGTACACTGACATAATAATAATAATAATAAATGTCACTAAAGGTGAGTTTACACGAGGCCAATATTGTCTCGACAATAAGTGTAATGTGTAGAAATAAGATCAGGCATGCGCAGAAACAGCGGACAACGGAAAATTCTTCTCACAACGGGACAATTACATGTTATTGTCCTAAAATATTGGCATCGTATAAACCCACCTTAAGAAAGGTTAGCTTTTTCGGAATTATAGATTTCTACAAAATCGTTAGATTTGATATATTCATTATTTGATACATTCATTAAGATGTTTAACAGTGTTGATGACATTTTAAAATGTGTGTTATTATGAGCCTAATTCAGAAATCAGAAAGATATAAATATATTTATGAAAAGTACTTATGCTTTCTGTTTAAATCACTTTCATGATGAGTAAAGTTCGTTGGTGATCATACTTTTACATCATGATATGTAATGTCCACGATGAATTCATATAACCCAATAAATACATAGCGATACTAGCATACAGTTTTTTTAAAAAAATTGATAACATGAATCATAACTGTTCATAGAAAGTAGAATGCTCGATTACAAATGAGACAAATATGTTTTTCAATTTATGTTCATCTTGTTTTATATTTGGACATATTTTATTTTATTCATACTGTAAGAGGATAAGATGATGCTTAACTTTCAATAAGATTTTTTGTAAATTCTACATATCTACAACTAACTTCTTAATACATGCACATGATAGACGTCTGATGGTCCAAAAAATTATCTTATTTTCGAAAATAAAATAAAAGCATTCGATAGTCTTCAAGTATAAATCGTTGATTGGCGTATAAAAAGTAACGAGTTTCATTTCAATTGTTTATCTGATATGAGTTTTTGAGATACTGATCAAGAAAAATTCAGGATTTCAGATTTGTGGTTTAGTCTTATAAGGAAAATGCCAATATACCGATGATATTAGCGATAAATGAAAAAAAATTTTTTTAACAAACCGTTATCGAAAAATCGACTTTCTAAGAAAATCGTATTTTACTTTTCGGTTTATTGATATTGAACAAATATTTATCAGGATTTATTTTTTAATGAAAAGAAATGAGGTATAAGAATCAGCAATAAATTAATTTTTAATAAAATATGTGTATCACATAATTTTTAATATTTTCTCCTTAATCCGAAAAAGCATAATTTTCTGTCTCATCTCACGAAGTTTAATATTTTAATCAAATTAAAATTTTTAGTATGTATTGCATAGAATTTAATTGTGAAAATAAAAAAAGAATTTTGTTCTGAAGAGATTAGTTCTTTCCTACTCTTTTCAGATAAACTTAAATAGAAACCAAATGAGTACATTTTTTCTATATAGTTTTATAAGTACAAAGAAATAATGCTCTGATATTTCCCCATTTCAGAGGCTCTCAGTAATTTTCTTTGTTGCTCTCTGCATCGTGATGCTCTGCACGTACGCAGTTTGCGAACCCTCTGATGGCTTAGAGGCTCGTCACCATCATCACCACGGGCATCACCATGGCCACCACCATCATCACGGACACCACCATGGCCATCACCATCATCATGGCCATCACCACCATCACGGTCATCATCACCATCATCATCATGGACATCATCATCATCACGGGCACCATCATGGGCATCATCATCACCACGGACATCATCATGGGCATCACCATGGACATCATCATGGGCATCATCATTAATAGAAAAGGAATGAAATGCTGTTTCAGGGTACTTTTATGAAAAAATATTAATATACTACTTAGAATATTAAAACAATACATATAAGCAATATTTATGTATATGGATGATGTCAAAAAGGAAAAAAAAATGAAACCAGATTTGATGCCAAAAAATAACTTTGGTGTAATTTTAATCATATTGTACCTGTGTGATCAATAAATCCCTTAAAGTATGAGATTTATCTTTAGCTTATTGTGTAAGTTTGTTTTGTTTTAAGATTTGCAATCTGAAAAGCAACTTTTCTGCTAAATTCTTTGTTAATAGACTACAACATTTCTATTGTATAATCACTACCATATAGGAACTATATACTTAGAGGTTGATCACTCAGAGATCGGTAGCTAGTTTGATTATGGACTGAATGCATGCCGACAATTTATTGACACTGAATGAAGCTAAACAAACCATTTTAATCCAAGAAAAGAAGAATGGTGATTATGTGTATACACCGCAGCAATTCAAAATATCAACAACAACTTAAGTGGAACAACATGGGAAGGAAAGATCCCAGCGCCCTCTCGAGGTAGTCAGGCCATCATAGAGGCAAAAAGTATCTTTAGAATTTCGTCTATTTTCTTAATTTTTCATGTAAAATTTTTATCTTTAAAAAATAGCGTCTTAACAACATTCACTGAAGAGATTCGTAATTAAAAGAAGTGGAAAAGAATTTCTCGAGCTAACGCTTCGTGGAGAGAATGTTAAACATTTATAAATTTAGCCTGTTAGTAAGTAACATCTTACTGATTATTTTTAAGTATTAAATTAAATCCCAAGTTAATATTATTTTTAATTCACTGGTCGACAGAAAACTAGCATCATATTGTACAGGGAATGGTTAATATGTCAAATGTATTCAAATCTCCGAAAGAACTGAATAACAGGCAGATAACGTAAAAGTAAAGAAATTCTTATAAGAAAATTGTAAAATATATCTCACTGCCAACTATTTCTAAAGACGAAAGTTAATTAGTTGTTTGGCATGTAATTTAGTTATGAAATCAATGTCTTTAAAATTCCTAAGAAATTTTACTCGCAAATGCGACAAAAAGAATACATTTTTTTTGTCATACCATAAAAATTATTTTTCAAGAAACAATATATTAGTTTATAACTTTACATCTAGTAATTAATTATTAATGCAAAGTAAAATTTCAAGGAAAATATTATTTGATTTTTTTTCTACGGAAAATATTTGAGCTGAAGAATATAGAGGGACTGAATGGAAAACGCTTTAGCAAAACTAGATGAGTGAATACTGTCACGATAGATGATGTGGAGACATGCTTACTCTTAGAAGGAATCAACATAAAAGATCCATATTACCTTTACAATTTTTTTATTTCCTACTGAGAGAAAAGTAACATTTGTACATCGAATGTCCATATATCTGTATAATACCATTTGAAGAAAAATGCGGAAAATTCGAAATATTTTCATTTATTTATTTTAGGAAAGAGCTTCAACATAGAAAATGATAAAATGAAGCTGAAATTGTTATATTTGTATATGCAAAAATGGTCTAATTGGTTGTTTTCTTTTATGCTATATGCATTCAACTTAGAATGGTTTCAGAGCATTTGATCCGTCCTTTCTTTGTTGTATGCACAGATTGTTTTTCTATAAAGTAACGCTTTAAATCCTTGCTGTGGATAGGTCGTGTTTCAAATACTGGATGGCCATAAAGTCATGTGAGATATTTGGAACTCGTTTGTAAAACATCTGTTCAGCCAAAGTTAACCAAATTTGGTCTACATATTATTCCAACCATTGAATTTTGATTGATTCGAAGAAAAAATATTTCAATTTTTACCACCAACTGCAACTGCTCAGTTGGTCAAGCTAATTAGTTGAAGAAATTACAGAAATCAGAATTTCCACTATAAATGCTACATTTGGTTCAATGATTTGACCTCCCAAGTGTTTAAAAAAAGTTCTTTAGATTGCATTTTGTACCGCAGAACACAGCAGTTCAACGTTGATTTGCTAGAAATGCAGCATTATGCGTTCCTTCAAGGTGGCTGGATTATGGATGTTCCCTTTGTAAACCACACTTTTCAGATGACACCAAAACGAAAAATCACAGGGAATGAGATCTGAGAATTACATTTGGCTAAACAGAGTTTTTCAATCGAACTCCAAATTCCTCACGTTAATTTATGACCATCCAGTATATAAAAAGTCTTTGGTTGATTGCAGACTGCATATGAAAAGAAATTTGCAATACTTTATTAATCAATGAGATAAAATATTTTTGAATGAAATTTACTTCCTATTGGTGAAATGACATTTCTTATTTTGAAAAAGTTGCTTTTTTCGAATGTTTAGTCATTCTAAACTGAAATCTTTCATGTATGAAGAGTACAATAAAAAATCCAATTTATGATGAAATAAAAAAAACTGGATTAAGATAAAATGCGAAAAATTAAGATGGAAAAAAAGTACTTCAAAATTACCAAATAGAAAAAAGCATATAAAAGCAAATAAAAGTACACATATTAAAAATAAATGTTGAAGAAACATCGAATTAGTTATGCGCAAATGCCGCTGCAACCAAAGTCAATATAGAGAGAAGACAATATGGAGGAATTCGGCTTCTTGTACTTCATCAAAATTCATTCATTTTATGATGCATATTCCAATTAAAGATGAAGATATGCAGTTTAATGAGGAATTTTCATCAGTAATGCAGCCTTACAGATGAAAATTTCTCACGTTCCTAAATCGTAGAGTCAACAGTATACACGTATAATCACTGCCCATTCAGATAAAGAAAAGTCTGGGTATCACCCATGACTCTTATGAAAACTAAATTTGCTTAAGATTTTATTTACAATCACTTCAACATCTCGGACAAATATTACAACTCTTGCCTGGTTTCAGATTACAACTCTTATCTAGTTTCATATTACAGCACTTACCTGGTTTCAGATTACAACTGTTACCTGGTTTCATATTAAAACACTTACCTGGTTTCATATTACAACACTTATCTGGTTTCATATTACAACACTTACCTGGTTTCATATTGCAACACTTACCCGGTTTCATATTACAACACTTACCCGGACAAAGTTTGCAGAGAGTCTACACTGTAAGAGGACTTTTCTCCAATGCAATTTTTAAACAAATTTTAAGGTGCCTTATGTTATTTCTTTTCAATGCAATAAAGAGAAATACTATATATATATTTTTATTTCTTAACATGTTTCACATTTTTGCGACTCAATATATACTACAGTGCTTTAAAATTTCTCTAATCAACTAACGTTTTCTTCTGTAAAATATACTTTTGAAGGGGATATTCCAACTGAAGGGGAAACATGTTTCATAAATAAAAAGAAAATTACGAAACGGATTTTTCACAACAAAAAACAATTATAAATTTTATTGATCATTTGAATTATTTTGCCTCTTTCTCAACATTTAAAACGCACTGAAATTATTTTAAATTTTCATTTTACGAAATCCTTGGACGTACCTTTCACTTCAGCTTCAGGATGCGATGGCTTAGTGGTAAGATCCACGATTTCGGGGTTCGAAACCCGATTCCACTAGCGATTCGCCATGCCGCGGTGTGGGGATGGTGCGCGTTAAATCAAACGTAATGCTGTTGGTATGGCGAGGAAGTTTGGAGATGGGGTGTCGATCAGGTACAAGACCCTTCTCAAAATAACCTCGTGTTGTTGCGAAACGGAGCGTAAGTATAAGTGAACTAACGTTCTGCTTCAAATGATAAAAATTTCAATGATTAGTTTTAAAAATTTACAACTGAACGATGCGAATAAATAACGAACAAAGACATATACAGTAGAGTCTCCCTATAACGAAATTTTTAATCGGAATGTTAAATAAAATTCAAAATATTCTCCATACAACGAAGTGGTTGTCTCCCTATAAAAAATTTTTCAGACCTTTATCTTTTCGATTTTTGTTATTTTTGAAGAAAGTTGCTAATTTCTGTGGAAACAAATCGCTCACGCGTGCCTGTTTGTGGAACCACTAGCATTGTTCATTCCAGCGATAACACATAACAATAGAATGCTATGTGAAGGGTAATGCAGTTGTGGAGACCTAGGTTTCTACAGAGGGAGCAACATTTCTTCGGGTCAAGATTCCAAGAATCGGGGTGGAGTGGGGGTGGAAATAGCAAATGGATATAACAATATGCATTTTATGTTTATCCGTACTAATACATATTATTCTCTAAATTGGTGAATTGTCTTCACTTTCGAGCATTTTGTTTATACAATAAAAATTAGTATAATTTTAACAAATTTATAATAAATATTACTTCATTTTTAATTGAAAATCATAATTAAATATTTTTGAACTTATCGCACATACTAAAAGGTTTGTAACATCTACTTAAATAAACTGCAAAAATCTCTAATCCCCGTATAACGAAATTTTCTCTATAGCGAATTTTTCAACTGGAACCAAGCGATTTCGTTATAGGGAGATTCCACTATAGATTGACGGATGCTAAAATCAGAGTTGGCCTTTTTGCATCGAGCGCAGTAAAAATCGCTTCTGAGTTATACCAGGCAATTTCGTGGAGTACATTATTATAGAGATTGACTGTACGTAATTGAAAAAATTATATCTTACTATTTATTTTAAGATTGAATCATATGATATTATTGTAGCTTAGAGTAATATTAACCCTCTGACTGCGTATGACGCGATTTCCGCGGGTTGGAAGCAAATACATTTTCTGCTGCATCCTGCTATTTTGACAAGCTAATGCGTTTACTTAGTACTTTCATAGCGTTGTATTATATTATACTAATAAAGCTTTGCATATAAATAACAATTCGATTGGCTCAATGGCATTTGAACACGATTGAAATCGCTGCATCTAAATAGTGATTTAAAAAATTACATAGGGGTCTATTCTGGTACCCCGATTGGGTTCTGTTGTTAACGTGCGGAACCCAACCTAACTCCCAACCCAACCGGGGGTACCAGAATAGACCCCATAGTAATAGGGTTAATTTATTTCTTTGGAAAAGCACGAATTATTCTCAAGCGTTGCAACAGATTGAATCAGCTTGAGTTTAAGAGGTTAAAGACGCAAACGCAATGTCTCAGAGTTTGTAGAAATGCGTAAGCCATATCTGAAGTTGAAATTGGGCTGATTTTATCAACAAAAAAAAAGCAGAATTACGTTTCTTCATGAAAAAGAACATGTCCTGCTGCTGAAAAGCTCTAACAATTGAAGTTAAAACCAAAAGAATGAGGGAAAAGAAAGTAAAGAAAGCAAAAATTGAACGTCATGCTTCAGTAAACCTGATAGTCATAAAATCACTTTTTTTATAGACAGACGTCCACATTTAGTGACAAGTCGAAGATTTTATTGTTTATTTTTTTATGAACTTGATTATTAAAAAAGCTACGAGCGAGTAAATGAATGACATGCGAATTAACCTGTTTTTTTTCTATAATGTGACACACTAAAAATTAGGTTCTGAGGTGCGGTATAAATAGGCAAGAAATCGAAATTATTGTATCAAAAGCTCACAGGCAACCATCAGCAGTGTGTCAGCTATCAAGAGACACTTGGATTTCATTCAAGATGGTAAGAGAATCTGAATGAGACAGTTGCCATACTATCGCAACTAACATTAATTTGCAATTTTTAACTTTGTAGTCTCATACATCAAGCTGTTGTTTTTAAGTACATTTCAAAATCTATTACAGTGAAACCTCTCTGAGCGGCCACCCCACCGTTCCGAGAAAAATTGGCCGCTCAGAGGGGGTGGCCGCTCTGAAGGGTTTTCGTTACAATTACAAGTTAATTGCTATAATACATGATATAAACAAGTCTGACACATATTTCTTATTTAAAATGAAGTTTGAGACTTATCTAAAGAGAAAATAGTACTTTATTTAATAATTTTTTACATTTTTTTGAAAAAAGGATACAGTTCGTGACTACTTTTAAGTTTTTACCTTTCTAGGGAAAAAAACATTTTTCGAGTTCGTTTTTCAGTTTAAAAAGTAAATTTCTAACCGATGTGTTTGTTAAATGGGATGGGCGAACCCACACGGCGGCCGTTCAGAGGGGTTGGGTGGCCGTTGCTAGGGGTTATTTTAACATTAGGTCTATGGGCCGAAAAATCCGTGCCACGAAAAATTGGCCGTTAAGAGGGGTGGCCGCTATGCAGGGGTGGCCGTTCGAAGAGGTTTCACTGTATAATAAATTTATCATAAGAATTTTTAAATAATATTCTTTCGCTGATATGTATTCGAAATAATTCGCCTGTTTTTAGACATTTTGATATATGCTTAAGTAATATAATCATTTTTTAAAAAATTAAAAAATGATTTCTTTTAAGTTTCAACAATGAGAATTCAAGAAATGTTTTACCTAAAATAATGTTTTACCTACAATAATCATTACATAATCGCATCAAACTATGGCTTTCAAATATCATACATTTACTGCTAGTAAATGTAACTGTACGAGTTAGTTATTGCATGGAAATAAATGAATTTTATAAAGAATTAGATTTTCAATGAAATGCTTCATAAAATTTGTTAAAAAAATATCTATCCTTAGAATTCATTAAGTATAGATATTTTCCATTATTTCTTCATTTTCGACGTTTCCTCAATTTCATTTGTTCTGAATGTCGATAAATAAGATTAATAAGAGTTATGTGACTTGTGTTGCAGACTAATGAAATTATAAGTTTGAAAGGTTGAGAAAAGTTAAAGAAGAGTAAGAGCAGAAAAATTAAAAAAAAATCAGTCGAATCAAATTCAAAAGCGAAAAAACTATGAACAAATTAAGTTTGTTACTTATTATTATTATTGCGAATATTTTATATTTTTTAAAGAAACAATAACAGAGAATTAGTATAATGATACATATGATTTTACTTTATTTCAGAGATTCTCTGTACTTCTCTTTGTCGCCATCTGCGTCGTTCTACTTTGCACGTATGCCAATTGTGAAGCCTCTGATGCTATAGAGGCTCGCCATCATCATCACCATGGTCATCATCATGGCCACCACCATGGTCATCATCACCATCATGGCCATCACCACCATCATGGTCATCACCATCATCACGGGCATCACCACTAACAGAGGAAAAATGGGCTTAGGAGCGGATTTACTACAAAGTTGTCTAGGGAAGGGGAAATATTTAGTGTCAAACATCTAAAGAAACCTACAAAGAGAATTTTAAATGATTTTTACAATTTATTTATTGCTCCTGAAACTGAATACATAGTTTGAAGAATGCTTCCATATAACCTTCTGTACAAGTTTTATAAAAAAATAAATCGCTTAATTTAAAATTTGTATTTCTTCATTTCTTACTGAACAGCAAATCCGAAAATGCAACAGATATACTATAAATGTCCTTCAAGCGTGTAATCGCCCAAATTTCTTGGAGATCTTTTATTCAATTTCTCCAATTATTAAAAAAAACTTTTTTTCATTCGCTAATGATCTCAATAATCTTGAGTTACCAAAATTCACCATATTTTTTTTCTCTTGTCACTCTTAATTTTATTTACTTTTAACAACGTTTTGTGATCAGATGGCTCTTCCCATAGTGGTAAATATAATTTAGTTAAATCCCTCATATTTAAAATTTGCAAGTTCATTAAAAGAATGATTATATTACTAGTGAAACAACGACACAATCTGGATCATTGAATCAAATAGACAGTTATTTATGGTAGACAAAGCAGATGACTATAAATGAAGTAACATGTAAAATAACTGGATGAATTCACTTTTTAAATGCACTAATAAACTTCAAAACACAATATTTTACACCATTACACCAAACTATAATAAAGAACAGCAATTAAATTTAGAAACGCAAAAACTGAAAGCAATCTACAAGAATAGATACAAGATAGGTGAAATTGCCAGTTGCAAATTAAACTTAATGTTTCTATAACAGCAACATCTCATAATGTTCTTTTCAGATTTTTGTAACATTACCGAATGAATATGAAACGATCTGCAGACAAATAACAATTAGCATAATAATTTAAGAACACGATTTTGATACGTTATATACAGGTGGGTGACAGAATAATGAGAAAACTTTTGGATTTGCACATTTTTTCAAATATTTCCAGAAGGGATGGATGGATTTTCTTTGAACTTCGACCGTGTAAAGAAGAGACTTGAACTCGCATTTTACAGTAAAGATTCTGTCACAAGGGCATTTCGGGGGCCGATAAAAAATTGATGAAGAAGAAAACGATTTAGGATTCATCCCATTTCAGGAAGCTGATAATGATTTGTAACTTTCATCAATGGTTTTGTTTTATGGGCTCAATATTTATTTCGTATAAATAGCAAGAATATTAGGGAAGATATAAAAGTTTTCTTAAAAAATTCACATTTTCCAGCATGTTTTCTGCTCGATAACTATTCGAATTATTATAACATGAAGATTATTCAAACAAATTGTACGAAACTTACAGAATATTTGAAAATATGTTAGAGAAGCATTGTATTAAAATTTGATATAAAAAAGAATATTAGAGGAAATATGTATATTTCTGGTAGATAAATTTTTAAAGCGCATGCGCGAAACGTAGAGTAATTTTTCTGTCAGATTTTCAAAGCCAGATATGTAGGGCACCTTATACAAAAATTCAAATTGAATACCGTTAATATTCAGAAAGATATCGGAATTGCTGCGAGGTGAATTTCAATTGCAATCTAAGAGAAACTAAATGATGAGGATTTTTGAACAAGTTGATATTTTTTAAACTTGAATTATTTTCGAACAGTAATAATGATTTTTATGAAAGTTGAGTATCCAGAATATACATGTAAACTAATTAAATAAAATACATAATAATAAATAAATAATAAATTAAATATATTATTTAAATTTCAGCTCGTCGATAACTATCCGAATATTCAGATTTAAAAAAATATCAGTTTGTGGAAAAACCCTTATAATTTAGCTTTTCTTTGAGTGCAATTGAAATTGCCCTCAATACAATGCCAATATCTTTTTGAATCTTAACTATATTCAGCTGGTATTTTTATATAAACTACCCGATATAGCTGGGTTTAAAATTCTAAGTAAATACTTTGATTATTAGAGGAAATACGAGCATTTGCAGTAAATTATTTTTTAATGCGTATGTTTGAAACGTAGCATAATTTTTCTTTCTTAATTTCAATGTAGTGCTTCTCTTCTCAAGTATTCTGTCAGTTTCGTAAAATTTTGGCCGAAAACTGCCTGTTATATAAAAAAAAAACATGAGGAAAATTTGGGATTTTTTAAGAAGACCTGTATATCTTCCCGAATATCCGCGCTACTTTTACGAAAATATATGTAAATATTCCTCACATCAGACACAACCATTGTTAAAACTTGCAAACCATTATTAGCTTTCTGTGAAATGGGGTCAGTCATATATCATTTTCTTCTTCATCATTTTCTGGTCGATCTCCTAAATGCCCTCGTGACCGAATGTTCACTGTAAAATGCGAATTCAAGCCTCTTCTTTACATGGTCGAAGTTCAAAGAAAATCCATCCAGCTTTTCGGGAGACATTTGAAAAATTGCGCAAACCCAAAAACGTTCACATTATTCTTTCACCCATCTATAATTTCACCGTAATAAAAAGATGTTTCAAAAATAATTGTATGCAATCAGAAAGTATTTGAAATTAACCCAGTTAAAAAATAAAGCAGTCGCATAATTAAAAAAATGATTTTAAAATTATTTTAAATTAACTGCCCTAATGTAATTTAAAAAATAGTTCAAAGTTTTTTTTTTCTATATACGTGGCTAAAATTTTTCATATTCATTTCGAATTAATTTTTAAAATGCCGAAAATACACTGGCATACAAAAGTTAAGGAACATTTCGTAAAATGCGAGAAATTTGCAATTAATACGAAAACTATGTTTCGAAATCAGTTCTGGAGAATCGTGTGACATTCAATAGAGTATCATATCAATATTACAGTGAAGATTCGGTCACGAGGGCAATTAGGGGGACCACCAGAAACGGACGAAGGCGGAAATGGAGTTTCACCCATCCTGTTTCACAGAAAGCTGATAACGAGATGTAACTTTTATCAATGGTTATGGTTTAATGTGCATAATATTTACATGCATTTTCGTAAGCATAGCACAAATATTCGGGAAGATATAAATGTTTCTTTAAAAAATCTCAAATTTTTCCGCATTTTTTTGCTTATAGCATGCAGAGTTTTCATTCAAATTATTCGAAATTTGCAGAACACTTGACAATATGTTACAGAAGTGTTGTATTAAACTTTGAAGTAAATACGTTTGAATCTTCGAACAGTAACATTGAATTTTAGTAAAATTAAATATCTTGAATACCATGAACACTTATAAATTAAATACATTATTTAAATTGCATTTTCTCAAATACCATTCGAAGATTAAAGTTTAAAAATATCAGTTTGTGCAAGAACCCTCATCATTTAACTTCTCTTAAAGAGAAATTGAAATTCACCTCACTGAAATGCCGACAGCAGTCTGAATTTTAATGGGATTCAACTGGAATTTTTTTAAAAGTTGCTCTATATATCTGACTTTGAAGTTATGAAAGAAAAATTCTCCTGCATCTCGCACATGCGCAGTAAAAATTATTTAGTACAAACACTCATATTTCTTCTAATATTCAACGTATTTACTTCAAAGTTTAATACAATACTTCTGTAAGATATTGTCAAGTGTTCTGCAAATTTTTAATAATTTGAATGAAAACTCTGCATGTTATAAGCAAAACACATGCGGAAAAATTTGGGATTTTTTAAAGAAACATTTATATCTTCCCGAATATTTGTGCTATGCTTACGAAAATGCATGTAAATATTATGCACATTAAACCATAACCATTGAAAAAGTTACATCTCGTTATCAGCTTTCTGTGAAACAGGATGGGTGAAACTCCATTTTCGCCTTCATACTTTTCTTGTGGTCCCCCTAATTGCCCTCGTGTCCGAATCTTCACTGTAATATGTATATGATACTCTATTGAATGTCACATAATTCTTCAGAACTGATTTCGAAACATAGTTTTCGTATTAATATCAAATTTCTCGCATTTTACAAAATGTTCCTTAACTTTTGTATGCCAGTGTATCTTCTTATGACATTAAAACTGGAAAATATGTTAGAAACGGAAACGTTTATTATTGATAAATAAAAAGGAATAATACATATTTAAACGTTCTTTTTATGTAAAAGGTTTCGAGTAAAAAAAAAAATTAAATTATCATAGGTTGATTCACATGTATTAAAGTTTGTATTTTGAAGTTTACGTGGTTAATAAAAAAAAGAAATTTTGATGCTCTGAAGGAATTCTTCTTATTCAAAATATATGCTTCAGAGAGCCTTCATTTTTTAAAAATCTGACCAAATCCATATTTCGTCAAAATTTCATACCTTTTGCATTTAGTAATTACAAAACTTTTAGCATTAAAATTTTTCAAAGAAATACAGTTAATCAAAATAATCCTTTAACGCCTGAGCCATCTAGATAAAAACAGTGCCTGAAGATGGCTACCGATGCGTAAGAACCTTTCGACGACGAATGTTACTATAGTCACCAAAAGATACCAGCGCAATCAAATTCACTTATTAAGCCCAAATCCATTTACTGAGCATTTCAACTCTCATCTTCGGATATGAGATTGTCTTTATTAAATATAGTTAAATTTCTGTTCACCTATAAGTTGCCATTTTAATACAATGTTCCATAGTAAAACGGAATATGTTACTAACCTAGAAACAGCAAGTTTTGTGTGGGGGCACCCCCTCCAGAAATTGTATTGTCTGGAACACCAAGCATTACCCTTTTTTGGAGTTGCAACCATCACCATTTTGTAATAATTGTTGCAACCATCTAGAAGACCAAACTTTACCATTTGTTCTGGTCTGGTTTAGTTCTAATATACCATCTGAAAACGGAGGATTTTGCTACTCTAGAAACAGCAAATTATGTAAGTAAGAAGAGAAGAGAAATAGTCGCTTCTGGAAGACCAAGAATTACTATTATTTCTAATATCAATGTTTGATTGTTTTTAGTAGATAGGGAGTTGTAGAGTGGTAAATAACGCAGATACAGTGCGCAGACTTTCCACAAAAAACTATGATAGTTACGTAGAAGCGCAGAAAACATTCGGTTCAATTTAATGTCATACATTACAGTTGAGTTCCTTTTACTCATGCAATCAAAGCGTTAAAATACAATAGCTGAGAAATTGGGAAAAACTGTGAAGAAGAGAGGTGAAGTTGGAAGAAAGGAATATAAAAAGATAATCAAAGAATACAGCAAAGAACATCAGAGAATATAACAAGATTTTGTAACAATCGCTATTTCGATGCAATTGAAATTTTGTTACATTACATTGCTGTGAATAAATTTGAATTTTTTGTGGCATTTTTAACTTCATAATTAACCATATTATTCCAGAATAATACGCATAAATACATTACATTTGTAAAAAAATATGTTTCTGGAAACATTTGTAAAAAGTTATTGAAATTATAGATTCCAAAAGTGTCGGGCACATAGACAAGGTCGAAATTAAAATAACCTGAAAATTCTCGAATAGTTATCGTTAATTGAAAAGCAGTTATAAACCTAAATCAAAGATATTATTATTCAGTGTCTTCAGAAAATGATAAAAATCCTTCATCGATTTAGCATATTATTGGAAATCATTGCATTTGTCAAGTATGATGAATACAAGATACTTTAAAGTATTACGGAAATGTTCCAATTCAGAAGA
>BGPR01002954.1:97818-113962 GCA_013235015.1 Araneus ventricosus
ATTAGAGGATCAAAAGAACACCAATTTAAATTTTCAATTAAAACTGATTATTTCAATATTTTTTTTATTATATCTACTATAATTATACTTTTAAAACTAACATTGAAAAATTCGTATATTAAGTTTCGGTTTTACTTTGAAAAGGTCCACTTTTTCTTTTTCTTCAAACGAATCTATTTGTGAAAAATTCAACGATCTTCTACTAAAAAATTCCCTCCTTTTTTAGGATTTCAACTTTTTGATAATTCTAGTGAAAAAAATTTGGTTTGAACACATTGTAGTAAGAACTAGTAAGTGAATGCTGTCACAGACGATACGAGCGAAGAGTAAAAGTGGGCAAATTCTTGACTCAGAGAGAATAATTTTAAGTATTGTTATGACATTTTTCAAATACAGTAGACTCTCTCTAATCCGACAATCCCACTAGTCCGATGCACCCCCCTGGAACATGTTGCTTGGTGATGAGTCATTCTTTCCTGTTAAAACTTGAAACCTTCAACCTTTCAGTACCATTCAGTTTGTATTTTTCTATTGACCCCTTATAGTCCGGATACTCTCTATAATCTGACAGAACAGAACGCCGTCTCTTACCCCCGTACCCGTGACCAGACCGGTCACTGAACGGTTTGATGGGCAAAACACGGGAATTTTATACAAGAAAAACAAAATAAACAAAAAGAAGGAAATATATACACTATGTACAGCACAGGCATTTTCACTTTTACACTATTAGTTCGTAATAATCTTCTTTCCTTTAGATGTTGAAAAACCTTTCTTTTATTTGAAGGGGGGAATGTCCGGTAATTGAGCTACTTAGTTCAGCTCGCTGGGAAGTTGAAGGCTAGGGAGGCTGGAAAAGATCTCTGTTTTCGCTAATGAATTTGATGATCCCACGAATTTTCTGCCTGGAGACGAGGTTATTGGCGACCCTTTTCAGCCATTCTTGTTCGAAGTTTGGCGCTGGCTTCCTCATATGCCAAGACACTGTGTAAACACACTCCGTCGCATAGTGAAGTGCCGTGCCAATTCCACCCCAACGGCAAAAATCGCTGTCAGACAGGTGAAACCTTTTGAGGTAGGCAGGGAAAGGGCCATGTTGAGAGAAGAAGGTAACATCCTCTCTAATCCAGTTAGTGGGACGGAGACTAACTGAGGGCATGATGTTATAGACTTTCCTGCCTGTATCGCCATTCTTCCATGAGGTTTGCCACTCCCCAAGCATACTCTTCCGGAGGAGGCCTTTTATGTGAGGTTTAGGAAGTTTAAAGGCAGACGGATTTCATCAAGTGAAGAGAATTGCAGTCGTTTCTATTACCATTAGATACCTTTTAGTAAGTCTTCACATGACGCTATGGATGTTAGATTAAACGTTGCAGTTAAATATTTGAATTGTTCTAGTCTATGACCGTCCCGGGAATGTTGCGCTTAACTCTATCGATACGGGATCGTCCCAACCGTCCCTTCAAGCAAAAGATGGTGGACGTCCAAACCTCCCGAATATCATTGTCAAGTTTCAACCCCTTTTCATTAAGAGTGATTGATTTCACACCCGCAGCGCGCGCTTTCTTCGTTAGAGTGGCTCGCCCAGAAGGGTTAGTGGAACAGGGGAGGGGGTTCTTAGAATTCGTAGAGTGTCAGCTGTCATTGCGGTTTTTGAGAGGGGAAGTGAATTTCCCTTATCTTTGAAAGAGAAACTCTGACGTTCCCGTATTTTGGGGTCTCTCTATTTCAATGGTCTTAGGAATCAGAGGGTTAATGCTTGAGCGTATTAGTGGTAAATGTCAAATCATAGAGAGATGCCGATGTGCAGTGGCTTTGTTAAGGATTCTATCCAGATGGCGCTTTAGAGCTTCTTGTGGCAACGGCTTCCTCCCCGATGAAGGGATTTGAGCTTCTTGTGGCAACGGCTTCCTCCCCGACGAAGAGATTTGGTTGGTGCGTGGCAGACAATGGAACCGAACGGAATGGTTTGGAAAGAAAGCCCCGGGTAGATTTCTTGTAAATAGTGTGTATAGTTTGTATAATGTCGTATCTATATATATAATTAATTATATTAAAAAGTTTGAAAAGGCCAAATTTGGATCTTAAATATCACCGTTGAAACACAGATGCAATAGGGTTAACGGAGTGTTCCAACTCAGTGGTTCTTTACCTCCGGACATTACTATTTCTGTAATAAAGTAACAAACAAATCCCGAAGTGCCATTTTTCTTTTAATTATATGATAGAAGTTATAATTTCGCTTATGAATATGTGTAGAAAATTAATAAACACAAAAATAATATACGGAAGATTGCTAATTTTAAAGCAGTTGTTCTTTAACTTAAGGTTTATTTAAAGGAAAAATCACTTTCGGTCTGGAGTTAAGCTGGTGTGGTGAGGCATTACGCCATGGGAGGGCAAGTCAATGATCAGTCTTTGAGGTCTTCTTTTATTCTTGTGATCTATGGCGTTGTAGGCACGATTTCGTAAAGGGCTTCATTATCATTGTTGTCAAGTTTTTTAAAGAATCTTCTTGATAATTTTTGGTGAAAGTCGTTCACTAAAGTAAGTTGGAGGTCTTTCCGAATATCATTATTTCTTACAAACCATGGCATGTTACTTATTTGTAGGTTTGTTAATTTTGTAAGGTTTGCAATTCTTTAATACAGGTATTAACTATAGAAGCCCAAATGGGAAATGCCTAGCTGGTGAGAGTTAGAACAATGTTTTGAAAATAAATTAGTAATTTCTTGTTTCGCTAGTGTAGTGGGAAGTATTTTGCTGTTTTGCTTTTGCACATTTGAAGTTTCTTTTGATATTTTTTTTGGATGTGGTTCTTGAATGTGAGATGTCTGTCCGGGGTTAAATCGAGGTAAAAAGTTGGATTTTTCTATGGGATAACATTTCTGAAGAGTTTAGAAAGGTGTGTTTGAGTTCTTTTTCACGAAAAATAAACGGATTAGCATTTACTAACATGAATCTGGATCTTTTGATGTATCAACCATTTTTCGAATTTTTGAAGATGTCCAGTCAGTTTTTCATCAATAATGCTTCGTTGGTGGCTGGTGCATAAAAGGGTTGTGTCGTCAGCGAAGAAGCTGATTTTAGTACCTACAATTTGGGGGATGTCGTTTACTGTTGAAAGAGAATGCGTAATTAGCAGCTGGAGTCTTTGTAACTTTGAAACGGAAAATACCCGTAATTTGTAATATCAGTGATAAGAAATTCCTGATTCAGTAATTTAAAGAGGCCCGTGAAGCTTATAAGGAAAACAGCTAGTCAAGCTGAGGAACTAAGTGAAAGTTATAGTAATTATAATCTGAAAAGTTCGGATAAAAAGATTTGTTAATTACATTTATTCGAATCCTCAATCCTGGATTTTGAACAAATTACTCCAACCCATGAGGGTCCTTGAAATTGGTAGAGGGTATTCAAAAGGTCTCTAAGATAACAGAAGAAAATAATTGACATAATATTTAAAAAAAACAATTTATATGAACTTTTCCTTTGGAATTTCATCTATGCTCTTTTCTGAGCTCCAAGCTTAGGACGAAATTGAATGGTTTTAATTTTACACTTTTACTCTATCTTCAGACGCACTTTTCATTTATGTATTGATTGCTTAACATTTTTCACATGCACTAAATTGTTTCAGTGATTAATATATTACTTACTTTAAAAATTGAAAAATAAAAATTTAATAGAAATTCAGATAAAAATGTCTTGAATTGAATTACTCATTAAATTGAAATGTGCCTGATTTAATCAAAGACAGAATTAGGTTTTCGAATAAAAAAATCACTTTTCTGATTAAAATCAAAGCAATTTGCTTTCTAAGTGAAAGTAACAGAGAAAAAAGGAAACAAAGAGAAAATGAGAGTTTTTGATTCAATGAGCGTAACACAATGATGTAATCCTATTTTTTATGTCTTGCAGAAAGATGCCCACTTTTATTAAGAAATTCTTGATTTTATTGTTTGTTTTGTCTTGAACTTGATAAATAAAGAGACAATGAGTCAATAAATGAGATAATATCTTTTTTAAGACTGTGACATATTTAAAACTAGATCTTAGGAAGCAATATAAAAAGGCAAGAACTCCAAACTTTCGCATCAAAAGTGCAAAAACAACCGTCATTAGGGGTGTTTGGGTCAGACAGTTGGATTATATTCAAAATGGTAAGAAAGTCTTCAGATTTCATAATACAATCCTTATAATCTTTGCGCTATAACTTTTGTTTCAATGACTTTGCAGCCTTTCCAAGAAAAGTTACACAACAGCAATTTCTATTAGTTTTAAAACTTCCTAAGTAAAATTGTAATATTTGTCAAGCCATAAACATTAACTTCTATTATTCAATATAATTCAAAAGGCCATTTGTTTAGAGAATTTTATATACCTTTATTTCATTCGCTGAAATTTATTAGAAGTATGTCAGTAGATTTTAAACAGTTGGCGATCAGAAAACAATCTTAATAACAGAAACTTTTAAAAATAGATCTAGAAATCAAATTTCGTGAATATCTTATCTGTGACAAAAGATTTCTTTATGTACCAGACATAAGAATATAATTTCTCTGAGGTATCTTATATACATTGTAGAGATAATTAACTGATATAAGCGGTCCTAAGTTATTTAGGAGTTTTTACAATACAGTAAATTTTATCAAATGTTTTTATCTTGAAGACAAAATTTCTTCAGAATAATTCATCTAAATTTTTCGCTTTTTTATTTCACATTTTTCCGAATTTTTTAAGATTTATTATAATTTTAAGTCGCGCCGAGGGAAACTAATTCTCTTCTGACTAATTTATCACAGATATTGTTTGCAAATGAAACTAGTTTGCTTATGGAAAAAAGTCGATTAAACTAAATAATTTTGTAAAGTTTTCGCAGTTTTCAATTTATATTTTTCTCTTAAGTAAAACTTTAAAAGTAATTGTAATAAAGTTTTAACGTAAAATTTTTCATATATTTGTTGAATTCACTGTGCTATATCATAATAAAGTAAAAACTGCGAAACGTATTAATGCAAAAAGTTTATAAGAGTTGTTGGAGAATGAGAAATATGATACATTTGGTTTCACTTTTCAGAGGTTCTCTGTACTTCTTTTTTCGGCATTCTGCGTCGTGCTGCTTTGCACTTACGCCAATTGTGAAGTCTCTGATGTTGTAGAGGCTCGCCATCACCATCACCATGGTCATCATCACGGTCACCACCATCACCATGGTCACCATCATGGCCATCATCACCATCACGGCCATCACCATCACCATGGACATCACCATCACCACCATCATGGACATCATCACCATCACGGACATCACCACCACCATGGCCACCACCATCATCATGGGCACCACCATGGACATCATCATGGTCATCATCATCACCATGGACATCATCATGGGCATCACCACTAATAGTGAAAAATTATGCTTTGGAGTGGATTTATTGCATAATATTTAAGAAAAAGAAATATATTTAGTGTCAAATAGCTAACGGTACCTGCAAAGATAATTCAAAATGATATTTCTGCTTATTTATCGTTTCTGAAACTGATTATGTAGTTTAAAGACCGCTTACCTATAACTTCTGTATATTATTTAAATAAATAGTTTGAAATTGAAGCATTTGTGTCATTACTTCTTTCTATAAAACAGAAACAAAGATAATAAATATTAAAAGGTCTTTCAGGAATGAAAGTGCTAAAATTTCTAGCAGAATTTTTATTGAACTTATCAGGAGCTAAATAAGTTTTTTTTGTGACACCGTTTCATTTCTTGGTAGAATAAAATTTTAAAAAATATATATTTCTGTACTTAATTCTGTTGTATTCAGATTAAAATCTACTATGAACAACTGGCTAAAGAGATACGAAAGGAGAAAAATATTTTTCTTCCATTTTCCGACAGAATTATTTCTAAGTATTTAAATTATTTACATAAATTGCGTTATTAGAAGTGTATCGATGACTGAAATTCAGTATATTTGTATTTGCGAATTATTACAAATTAATTATTAAAATAGTTTAATAGCTGTAAAGGCCTAAACTCAGGCAAAATCTTCGTAAAAATATCTCAATAGCACTATTAAAAAACTTTGTTTTATATTTGCCTAGCCTTAAGAAAACAATAGCACTCTGCTATTTATAGTATTTATTCAGTGTATCTGTACCATTATATTCCATGATCTGCTGACAGGTTAAGATAGTTCTGGATTGCTGGGAGTTACTGAAATTTATTTTAAGAGATAAAACCAATCATTTTATTTCTGACTAGCCACCAACTTGATGGCCATAAATAAAATTTCAACTGAATCACTTATAAATAATTTTATATTCATTTTACCCTTAAAAATAGTTTTAAACTTCAGATTGCTATAGACATTTAACCCGTGTTCATTTCGTAGCTTTGCACTCTTTTTCTGTTACTTGTCTACATTAACGTAAAATACGCAGTTAATTTCAACATTACATTGGAGGGGCACATTTTACGTCGAGCAGCATGTTAATTGGCTTAAAACACGCTGATAAAAAGAATTAAAACATAGCAACGTTGATCTTTCAGTTGACTGAATTATTTCATTATATACTACCTTAAGGACTTCCTTTACAGATTTCACAGAAAAAATGATCAAACAAAAGAAGAAAGTCAGATCTTTATTATTAGTATAGATACATGTTAAACATCAATTTCAACGATCGCGAGGAAAGGTTAAACAGATTTATTACTTACTGGAAAATCTTCGAAGACAAAAAAAATGTTTGTTTTATTTCGCCTGAATCCTTAAACATGACGAGCGAAGCATGAAGAAAATACCTTGCCTTTTTTATTTTCTCGTATACAAAGTAAATAAAGAGAAAATATTGTAATCGTCAAAAAAATTCGAACTCGAGATTTCGACGAATCTCCACGTTTTAGACCTCCCTGAGGCCGAAAAACACAATTTTAGAATTATGTCTGTCTGTATGTCTGTCTGTGAACACGATATCTCGAAAACTATGAGAGCTACGGGGATGAAATTTGGTATGTGGTCTTTAAACATAATTTGTAGGTTTCTATCAAATTTTGGACAAAATCCGTCGACGGGAAGTATGTCTGTTTGTCTGTCTCCGTTCATGTGAACACTATAATTCAAAAACTTGAATAGCTAGATAGATAAAATTTGGTACATAGTTTTATCATCATGAATGTAGGTCCGTATCAAATGGAGGGCCAAATCCGTCAAAGGGTTGACTATTTGTCTATCTGTATAATCGCATACTTTTGAATGCAATAACTTTTTAACAAAATTACTTACATAAATGAAATTTTGTATGTGACCTTCTAATCTTAATTGTAGATTTGTGTCCAATTTTTGCGTCAATCGGTTGAAAAAAATGTTCAAATTGCATAATTAATTTTTCTAATCCGATTCTCCACGCGCATGCGTACTTCTGTGCTCGCCGAAGTTGTTGAGCGAATTCCGTCACTTTTGTCCTTGAGCCGGCAAGAGTGGAACACAGCAGTGTGTGATAAATGCGTTTTAATCGGTACGAATATCTTTGAATTTGATTCTTTACCTAAATATTTTACAATCACTATAATCTACAATGGAAAGCCTTCTGATAGCAATTGTATTCTGGTTTACAGTAGGTATATGATCTTTACACATAATTTGTAGGTTTCTATCAAATTTTGGACAAAATCTGTCCACGGGAAGTCTGTCTGTATGTCTGTGTTAATGTGAACGCGATAACTCGCAAACTTGAATAGCTAGGTGGATAAAATTCGTTTCACATTTTTATCATCAGGAATGTAGGTTTGTATCAAATTTTGGACCAAATTCGTTGAAGGATTGACTGTCAGTCGGTCTGTGTAACCGCATACTTTTGAATGCAATAACTTCTTTAAAAAATTACTTAGATGAATGAAATTTTGTATGTGGCCTTCTAACCTTAATTGCAGATTTGTGTTAAATTTTTGTGTCAATCGGTTTTAATAAAAAGTCGTTGAAATTGCACGTTCGGTTGCAATTGCTATTGTGTATTGGCGACGGTAAACTGCCGCCAAGCGATTGTTTACAGTATTATTTTCTTTCGCCTTGGCGCAGTCTACGAAGGAAATAGTAGCGAGTGGCAAACTCGATTTTCGGAAATTATGGCAACTCATCTAAATTGAAACTTTGTTTTGACATTCTCTAGATGGACGAGATGGAACCAGATGTGTGGTGAAATTTTGTTTGTTATCTGTAATAAAATTTCTTACTCAAAAACATTAAATAAAATCTTATTAGTTGTGGTACCCTCAGCGCGCATAAAAATTGCGAAAATACGAATTTTTATGCGCGCGGAATGGGGCCAAATACACTTTTTTTGCAAAATATCTGTTTGGGAATACATAAATTTTATGTTTCATTGTAATTCACCATTCATAATTTTTTCTCAAAATACCCAGACTTTGGGTAAATACCCGGGTTATATACCCCAAAAATGTTTACTTACACGCTGGGTATTTACCCACCCCATATTACTGCTCGTATGCGGAAAAGTTTCGGGGAGGCCACTCCCTCTGGTTTCATTTATGTTCAGAAATCAGAACTTCCTACACCGTATGTGAAATCTACAAATCGAGACACTTTTGTTTTCTATCGCCTTTAGGATATGAGACAATCAGCAAGTGGAAAAGAGACATAAGTGAGTCTTTTTTCAAGCCGGTGGGCAAAGAGTCCAGAACCGGATTTGCTTCCAAAAAAACTGAAATAATCAGATTTTTAAAACAGATTAGAACCCTCTGGGCTTTGCCTAGACTAGGGAGTCGTATTTTCAAACTGAAAACACATACGAAACCTGGGATAATTGCAATGCCATTCAGTTTCAGTAATGTATTTTATTTACTTCTGAAAATTCTGTCTAGTAACGAACAAACTGCTGCATCTCAACAACACTCTACTTCAACAACGAATTACCACCGGCACTAATACTAACACGAGCTTATACTTGATGCAACTGGAGAGTGGTCATGTTCTATATTCGGTAAAGTTAGAAGAAAATTTCTTCAGAAATTAATTATTTTAAAATTAAATATAATTAACTTTCACTTAATTTTTGATATAAATTATTTATTTATAGCCGCCTTCGGCGACCAGCTGTTCAGCTGTAATATTAATAGCCTGTAGCTATGCGTGCAAACTTGGGAAAATAAATTGGCGAATAGGTAGAGGCTAAGAGATTCTGGCAAATTTTTATTTCCCTCGAAAAATGGAGGGTTATTGGTGGCAGGCGATCATTCATGACAGATCTAGGGGTCATAAGCTTTCATATGAAAGATGAAAAATTGTTGAAATCGGTCCATTGGTTAGGGCTGGGGGACTCTGCCAAGATTTTTCCCCATAGAAAATGTACAGTAGAAAAGAATTTTTTATATTTCTTTCGGAAAAGGAGGGTCACGGGTAGAAGGCGACTATTGATGACATATCTAGACCTCATAAGCTTCCATATGAAATAAAAAATTGTCGAAATCGGCCCAGTGGTTGGGACTGGGGAACTCTTTGAAGGTTTTCTCGGTAGAGAATGCACAGTGGAGTAGTGTTTTATTTCTCTCAAAAATGGAGGGTGGAGGTGGGAATTCGACCATTGATGACATATCTAGTCATCATAAGCTTTCATATGAAAGATGAAAAAATGTTGAAATCGGTCCAGTGATTGGGGCTGGGGGACTCTGTCAATTCTTTTCCCATTGAGAATGTAAAGAGGAAAAATATTTTTCGATTTCTTTCTAAAATGAAGGGCGTAGGTGGCAGGCAACCATTGATGACATATCTGGACGTCATAAATTTTCATATGAAATAAAAATTGTCGAAATCGGCCAAGCGGTTGGGGCTGGGGAACTGTCTGAAGGTTTTCCCCCGTAGAGAATGTGAAGTGGAGTAGTGTTTTTTTTCAGAGAATGGAGGGTTGCAGGTGGCAGGCAACCATTGATGACATATCTAGACGTCATAAGCTTCCATATAAGATAAAAATTGTTGTAATCAGTCCAGTGGTTGGGGATGGGACACTGACTCTCTCGTTTTGTCAATTATTTTAACTATATAGATAAGTGTAAATAAAAAAGACATGTCTGAGACGTTTCTTAAGACAGGACAAAAATTTTATAACTTATTTAATTCTAGAGGCTGCGGTGTCCTAGTGATGAGGTCTCGGCCTCGGTGCCGGATGGTTCCAGGTTCGAAACCCGATTCCACTGAAGATCTGTGGTGTATCTTGGCTTCTTGCACGCTAAATCTGACGTCGTGAGTCAAACGCTCTCCCGCTGATGTGGTGCGGAAGTTTGGAGAAGGGGTGGCAACTCAGGTGTCGTCCTTGACATGTGACCGGGATTCAAAATTACGAGGTACGTCCCGAATAACCTTTAAAGCTACGAGTTTAGCTTTAAAAAAGTATCGTTAATGTAGCTAAAACCGAAGTAAAAAATAATCTTATATTTCGAACTAAATGTCTCAGCCAGCATACAAATTCTGATAATTTGCTATTGAAACGCAGCAGAAATTTGTTATGACAACTAAATAAACAGAATATATTTCCCTTCACAGATATATAAATATCAACAAAAATATTGAAATCCCCTACATAATGAATTTTCTTAGAGAAAGAAATTATTCTTAGAAGATTAAAATTTTATGCAAACGTTTAGCCCGATATTTTGAAAATATTTATTACGCTACGGGAAATGGCTCTTTCATTATAATGCAATATATGTTTTGTATGAATTTACAAAATAACCGTTTCAGATTTAAACCAGTTTATTTAGTTCTAAAATAAGTATTTAAAACGTTTCCCAAGTTTATATTATGAATTCGAAAATTAAATTTTAATCAATCAACTCAAGTTTGAGTGAAACTTCGGACAGAATATTGACGACATTTTAAAGGTTTTCTAATGAATGATCTTCATAATCAATGACGGCTAGTGTGTTGTAAAGTCGTAGAGTTATTGTAGATTTTAAACCTAGACTATGCAGTGATGCTTATTTGCACCGCTTACATTTTGGCATTCTTGATCATTTAAGCTTGATTTTTTAATTTTGAGCTTAGTTAATAAAATAATTAGCTTCCTACATTTTTGAATTGAAAAAGGTAAGTATTTTTGCTAATTGATTTTAATTAGAATTTTAGGTTCAAAATTAATTTTTCCATTCATTTTTCATGTATTTATCATTAACATTTTTACAGATTTACACAGCTGCGGTTGAACAATAAAATGATAGCACAATGTAGGAAATCATATTTTATCTATTTGCAAGAAAAATTTTATAGCATAACTAAAATAAAAATAGGCATAGTTGAATGTTATTTATTAGTATTATTAAAAATTATTTATAAAATTAAACCCATTCTCAATCCCATAATTACAAACATTCCTTTCGCATTAATGATATTACCAAATATCTATAATTTTCAACGGAATGTTCTTGTATTCGCACTCCTTGAAATTATTCATTATAAAGCATATAACCTGTCCTGATTCATAGTGTTCTTAAGAAAATATTTTATTCTTTTTAATTCTCATTATAAAGCATATAACCTTTCCTGATTCATAGTGATCCTACGAAAATATTTTATACTTTTTAATTCTCATTATAAAGCATATAACCTTTCCTGATTCGTAGTGTTCCTAAGAAAATATTTTATTCTTTTTAATTCTGAAAAGTAGAATTTAGCCTCTGATGTAATCTTAAGAATTGCCAAGATTCAAAAATAAAAGATTAATTTATTCTATTATATCTATTTCTAACAATAATGTGATGTTCCTTAATGTGAATACACTTACTAATTTTTTTAAAATAAATTGCGCTCCCTTGAAAGTACTCGTGTTTTATTCTAAGTCAATACTAACTAATAATTATACAACTGTTGTCCATAGACAACATAAAATCCGCTTTCGGTTTTGTAATGAACCTTCATCAAACAAATCCATGTCAGGTTATTTCAGTTGATGATGTGAAACTGACATATCCGATGAAGTTGCAGGCTTGTAGAACAAATAACAGTTTATTTAAACTTCAGACATGCTTAGATTAGATCAGGTAAAGATATTATTCAAAAGATTAAATAGTTAGAAAGTCAGTCATGGCCATGACGGGAATCTTACGTGCAAAGCGCACGTCTTGCTTCGGAAAGATTACATAGTAAAAGAGCAGGTTGAAATATTGCAGCGGCTAAATGTTACAGAAACGGGAAAAGTACCTAATTTGAGGCTCTAGAACCAATGCTACTCTTGCGAGTCTAAGTTGTAGTAGAAGTGCTTTTATCATACGATTGAAGTAATTCGTTTGTAGTTAAAAATTAACTGGAAAAAAAAGGATTTACAGTGGAGTCTCCCTATAACGAAATCGCTTGGTTCCAGTTGAAAAATTCGCTGTAGAGAAAATTTCGTTATACGGAGATTAGAGATTTTTGCAGTTATTTAAGTAAATGTTACAAACCTTTTAGTATGTGCGATAAGTTCAAAAATATATAATTATGACTTTCAATTAAAAATGAAGTAATATTTATTATAAATTTGTTAAAATTATACTAATTTTTATTGTATAAATAAAATGCTCAAAATTGAAGAGAATTGACCAATTACCCTTCACATAACATTCTATTGTTATGTGTTATCGCTGGAATGATCAATACGAGTGGTTCCAGAAACAGGCACATGTGAGCGATTTGTTTGCACAGAAATTAGCAACTTTCTTCAAAAATGACAAAAATCGAAAAGATAAAGGTCTGAAAAAATTCGTTATAGGGAGACAACCACTTCGTTATATGGAGAATATTTTGAGTATTATTTAACATTCCGATTGAAAATTTCGTTATAGGGAGAAATTCGCTGTATGGAGACTTCGTTGTAGGGAGACTTCGTTGTAAGGAGACTCTACTGTATTTTAAAGATAAGAAAATTTCTAAGTTATTACATCCATATATCCATTTTAAACTTTAATATCATTATTATTTGGGCAGTTATACATACCAAATTCAATTTTTTTTTAAATCCACATTGGGAAAAATAATGTAAATTCCGACTTTAAAAAATAATGTTGAATGCGATATCTCTATTAAACACCATTAAAATTAATACATGGGAACTACAGTTAAAAATAAATTTTACCAAAGTATGCTTAATTGAAAACAGGGTAACTTTTTTCGTTACGCACATTAAGGTAATTTGCAAATGATTTCTTTTTAAGCTGCGCAAAACAGAAAAAATGCGCTTGAAACTCCTTTTTCTGTGATTTAATACCAAGTATTCTTTTTTCCCTGAACGAAAGAATGTTAGAAAAAAGAACTGAAAAGTACACAAAATCGGACGCCATGTTTGAGTAAGCACAGAGCTAAAAACTATTGTTATTTTCGATTCTTTGTTGAAATATATCCACAGAAAATTAATTTCCTCTGATTTTTATTGCGAAACTGTCACGAACTCAAGGAATCAATGAACCGGTCAGCATAATGACACATTAACATTTTCTGAATTAATTCTTTACAAAATTATATCCTGAATAGAAGTATAAATTCCCCGGCTTGGATGCTTATTCATCAGTAGCTTTTGAGAAAACATTTGCAGTGCTCACAGCAGCCAAAGACGCATACAAAATGGTAAAATTATTTCAAAAATCTCTTTAAAAACAGCCTGAACTGTTGTTATAATAAATGTAAGTCATCTGAGCCTTGAATTTCTATTAAGATGGAGATTTCCAAGGAAAGCTGTTGAATAAACTTAGAAATTAAACAGTTGGTAGTTAATAAAATTCATAAATAATGTTTCTAAGAGTATCTTGATGTTTCAGCACTTTCTTAATAGTAAAACGTTTACACACAAAGTATTATTTAGCAATTCGAAGAACCTTTTTGAACCATTATTAGCAGTTTGAATCTCTGCAAATAATATTTATTTTTAATGAAATTAACTAAATGATGTATTTTGCTTAAATATTCCATGCAAAGAATTTAAACTTAGAATATTATACAATAAATTTTTATTATGAGTTATATAGATCAATGTCATTAAGAAAGAACTTTTAAATTCAACATGAAATAGCACAAAACGGTGAAAAACGTCTTTAAACGATGCAGAAGATAATTAAATGGTTATATCGGAAAACACTAAGAAATAACTTTTTTTGAAAAATTCATATGATTGTAGAGCAATATTCAAACTTTATAATAAATAACTAATATTCATGAAGCAGATGTTCTTGTATTCAACTTATAAAGGAGGTTTCTCAGGAAAAAAGAATAAACTGGATCTAAAGGATTTCCTAACTGATTAAATAATCAAACGCAGTTGATGTGCATATTGTTTTGATTTATTTGTTGTGGTGAATCTACTCTTTCTTACTATTATAACAAACTTTATTTCTGTACTTTAATCATGTTTAAAGTTAAGATTATGAACGATTAGAAATTTTAACTATTCAGAAATTAAAACTATTTAAATTTATCATTTACATTTTGCTTTAATTATTTTCTTTCAACAGAAATTTTCAATCATTCTGTTTGCCACCATTTGCATCGTGCTGCTATGCACCTACGCAAGCTGTGAGTCCTCTGATGGCTTAGAGGCCCGTCATCATCATCACCATGGGCATCATCATGGCCATCATCATCACCATGGTCATCATCATGGTCACCATCACCATCATGGCCATCATCATCATCACGGTCATCATCATCATCATGGCCATCATCATCACCACGGTCATCACCACCACCATGGACATCACCATCACCACGGCCATCACCATGGTCATCATCATGGGCATCACCATCACCACGGTCATCATCATGGGCATCATCACTGATGAACGTCTGAAATATCTTCTCGAAGAATTATGGTACAACATTTTTGGCGGGAAAATCAGAACAGCATCATTTATGTTGTATGCATTTGTTCAAAAAAATTGTGAGAAGTTAGTAAATTCAGAAAATTTGAAATTATTCTTAACTTATTCTGGACTTGAGAGTGCAGTTCTAATTCAAAACTTTTTGTAGAAACTTGATAAATAAATTTCTGAATATGAATGTTTTGATGCATTTTTTTATTTTGAAGATACATTTATGTTTTGTATGTGCACTAACCATGTTGATGCGTTAAATAATATATTACTTTTCTTAAAAAGCGAAGTTTCTGATTAACACTTTGCAAAATTTTCTGCGTAAAATTTAAATTATAATTTCAGAAATCTAAGAAAATGACTGGAAATTATTTGGTCGAAAGTTCCCTAAACAATTGGGGAATATGCTGAATGGACTTTTCTATTTTATCACACTATTTATTAATGCGTATGAACCTGCGTTTCAAAGCAAGTATTGGCCTCTCCCATTTTAACTTTATAAAATCTTTAAATAAATGGAAGGATATGCATTTGAATTGATAGTTTATACGATTTCCTCCATATTAATGTTGCCAATACTGATATTTCTCTCAAAAGTTTTGGCATGAGAGAATTTTAAGATATTGAATGTGGTCTTACGCTTTTTGGGACAAAGTAAAAATAGCCATAGATTTTCGACAAATCCTACAAAATTGGATGTGGATTAAAAGTTACGCATTTTAAACTAAGGTGCACGCAAGCACAATTGTGAAATGATATATTTATGGTAACAGAAGGTTTTATACAGCCATATTTGAATCGCACCTCTTTAAAATGTAGTTTCTTAGAACCTGTTAAAGTTTCATTTTCCCAAATATTTTCAGGTATTGAATAACTCTTTTTTAAGTAACAAAATTAAAATTTAAGTAAAATATCAGGTAATGTTTTTAAAACGAAAGTTGAATTTTTAAAAAATATTAAAGTGTTTCGACATTGAAATGCAATGAACTTCAACTTGAAAATGTGTGAAATGTTTTCGCCATAAATGTACATATGAACAACGAAATAAAAACGAAAACTTTCAGGTAGAAGCAAAAGTATTACAGAGTGAAATATACAAAAAGAAAAAAGTATTTGTCAATAAAAGCTGTAAATTTGATCTACAGCGTGAGGAAAACGTCTTTCTAGGATTACCGAACATTAGAAGTATTTAATTATTTAAAAAAAGGCAGAAAAGGGCACTCATGTTAATAAAAGGGCACTCATGTTAATAAGCCCTCTAAAAGAAAATTGTATCCAGGTGTTGCAAAATTTTATGTG